>JAHLSL010000056.1:7773395-7881142 GCA_025920805.1 Petroica traversi
GACCCCCCAGAGGTTTCCCCCTAAATATTTGCCCTAAACCAGGACAAGTCAATAAGAAAATAGGCTTTAGTTTACTTCAAGTAGTTCATAAATGTGTAAAAAAGATGTCTCTGAAAAAAACACCAACAAACAAAGAGAAACAAACAAACAAAGAAAAAACTTACAATGTCGCCATTTCTCCATTTTATTTCACTGAGACACTAGGAAATGTGTGCTCCTTTTTTCTGTTCTTTTAAATTTTAGAAATTCAGGAAAGAATTGGAATAAAAAACATTTTCTCATTTTAGACAGCATTCATAAGTTTAAATAAAAGACACATTACACTCACTGAATAACATCCCACAATTAAATGTATCAGGCAAGATAGTAATGGCAAAATTAAAACTGGCTAGAATTTACAGTTGTACATTTTAGAGCCCTAAATATGAGAAAGAGACTTTTTCTGAATTTTTTGCACATTTACTCAATTTTCATGAAATGTTTATCAAACAAGTTACCATATTCATGTCATTAATACGGTTACTATATATAGCAATAGCAATAGTATAGTCACTACTAGTAGTACAGAACAATTAAAGTTTATTTCAGTAGGATTATCATGGCCACCTGCAAAGCAAAGATAAGGTTTTCAGTTTTAGATGTGGCTGACCACAGATTGACTTTTACATGATCTACTTGTCATCACATATCATACTTAAGGAAAAAAAAAAAAAAAAGAAACCAGAAATAGGTTTCTATCTCCTTTTCAAAACTTTGGAAACAAAAATATATTCATGCTATGTGCATGCTGACAGCTGAAACATCAACAGTCAAGAAACAGTAAACAAAGGAAAAGCAGAATATCTTCCCTTAAGTGTGGGCCAGCTCTAGAGCTGCAGTAATTTAAATGTACTGTCAAAATTGGGAGGGAGGACCTATTTCAAAAAAAAGGCAAACAAAGAGAATCCCCAAATGACAAGGCTATTGGTGAAATTCAAGGTACTTTTTACATGAAGGTTCAGAAATGCTCCATTGAAGTGGGTTGATCTGGGAGCCGCCTTTATTGTTCATGTATATGAACCATTGCCCTGGTGAAAGGCTCCTGTAATTGTATATGCTAATTCAATTATTTGGGCACCAACTTTCAGACAGAGCAGTGTCAAGCTGGAAAGGGCAGCCTGTATGAAGGAGCATATGTGAAAAGGGTAAAGTCCTTTGTCTCTACTTTGGAAATTAAAATAAAGACATCATCAGACTTCTGACATCATAAGAACCCTAGAAGATGTATTTTCACAGTGTAAAGTACAATCATCTGTTCCTTGCTCTTTCCTAACCATTTTGTGATTGCATCTCCCAGAGCCTGTATGTGAATGTCCAACCTAAGCCAACAAATGACTGTGATTCCATGACCACATGTGATTCCATCTCTCACATACTCTGTTCAGGACTTTCTTGTTACAGAGGTGTTCTATTTGCGTACGCTGAAAATAAGTGTGCGAGAGAACTTGTCTGACCTAACTTCCATCTGAATGTTTGGCATCTAGTTGGAGGCAGTGTTCTGCACTCACTCACATGAGTGGTAGATCTCCCCCATGTCTCTGATCCTTTCCTGAAACAAATCACACTCTATCTCCTGATTACAGAAGGAGTTTAATGAGCTTAAAGTCGACACAGGAATCTAAAGTGCATTAGATAAGTCCCACCTATGCATGGTTCAGTTTTCTTACTCAAATTCTGGATCTTGTCCAGTTTCCCAAGGCTGTTGCAGATTTGGTATCCTGCGCATGATGCTCCAGGGCTTCTATGTCAAACTCTTTGAGAAGAGAAGAAAGAAGAACAGAAGTACTTCCTTCATTCATGCCATAGATACAAATAAAGACAAGGGCAGATGATCTTATCATTTTAACAAGTGAGAACAAACCTCAACTATGCTAGAGCAACTAAAAAAGCCCCAATCTTTTCTTTTGATACAGAAATAAGCTTTAGGCAAATTGAAATTTTTGAGATAGTTCTCACTTATGAAAAGTTTTTTAAGATCTACAAAATGTTCCAATGAGGTAGATGCTGGACAGACTATGCCTACTCCAGACCTCTGAACTTAAAATCTAACCTCAAACAAGATGCATCTGTGTTGCACTTGTGTTATATCAGCTCTCACAAAACAGAATGAAAACACAGGCTTGCTTTGCTTTCTTTGTGGATGTTATGGTTGTTGCCTCCCTTGTTTTTGTCCTCTTTCTTATTGAAGAACCTGTGCACTGTATTTAGTATGAAAGTACACTGTAAATTTCCAATTTTTTAATTTAAAATTACTATTCAATTACAATTAAAAAGAAATCAAAAAGAAAAATGACAAACTTATGGCAAAAGACATTTTAATAAGCTTTTAGCAATCAATCATCAATTGATATTCATCCTTGAATTGAAAGCACGAAGACAGGTAGATGGAACTATGCCACCAATGGATCAAAGAACAATTGTCATATTGTTTTCTTTTTCTGTTTATTTAGCCAGAGAAGTTACATTCGAAAGAAAAAGGAAAAAAAAAAAAAAGAAACAAAAAGAAAAAAAATTGTAGTAAGCAGACCATAAAATTTACCCTCTTTTAATGAGCATGAAAACTGCACAATGAAAAACAATCATATACAAATATATTCAGGAGCAATGGAATGCTACTAAATGTTGTATTTCAGTGCACTATGTGGTAACAAATGCAATGCTGCTATAAACGTGTCTGTTTGTAACACAAAGGTTACCAATAACTTTTAAGCCTTATATCTACCCTCCTGAGATCTGAGAAAAAAAATAAGCTATTCTTGATTCCTATTGCTTTACTGTATCACTTTCTACTAACTGAGTTAACAACAAGTTTATCTTCTCAGTTTTGTGTCCATTTAAAGTGATAAGGTCTAAGACACCCATAGTTTTGAAAAATTACCTTACAGCCTCAGATATCCAGAAACACTTGCACTACTCATCAGAGCTCAAATGCTAAAATCCTAAACAAAACCCGTGTGCCTTCATCAGAGAGTGAGATATTCCCAAGCAAGGATGAGAAATGACAAGCCAGGAAATTATATGGGAAGGCAGATCTTTAAGCAACAGCCACCCAAGTAGGGGTTGAACAGATGAGTGTAGGGCATATTCTCTCCCAAAAATCAAGAAAAAAATACAATTCCATAAACAAATAAGCTGGTCATCAAACCATGTTGGAAGCAATTTCTGGAAAAGCAATTCCTCTCTACTTTGGGACTTCACTTAGGGTCCGATTTTTCGTTACAAATTCTTACAAATAGAGGTGTTAATTTCTAATGGGAAAGCTGAGTACCCATCCAGAGCATGCCAAGATTCATGCCAAAAGCAAATGCATTAAGAAAACACAACTGACTGAGCATAAGGTCTCACACATCCTTCTTGGTTTTATTTCAGCAAATAGTTCAACTTTGGCTGGGTTACTATAGGATTAGAGGAGAGACGGGAGAAAAATAAAGTATCTTTCATGGTTTTAAAGCTGGCTGCATCCCCTTCCCTTCCTTATATATCTGAATATACCTTGCCCTCTCCAAAGACATTCTCTAATCTATCCAGCACTGCACAATGTGCTAGTCTCCCTCCTTTGCCTGTGCTCAGAGCTGACTGGATATAAAAAAGTCAGATTCAGAGCTGGATATCCATTAACAAAGCCCTGAGCCTCATTTAGTAAGTCCCATGAGAAACTAATGGCTTCTGGCTTATGTCCACCTGGGCAGATACTTCAGCTCCTCCTCAGTCTTCAATATCCTGTGCATCAGCTGCTCTTGGACAGCCTGTTAAGCTGATATAGGCACCCATGATATGTCAGTTGAGAAATCCATGAGCAGCAGTAAATACATCAGATCAACCACCTTATTGTACAGCAGTGCTTTGACATATGAAAAATAAAATCATTATAAAAGATTTCAAAGTGAGATCTTGAATTCCGTTCTACTTTAATTGAAGCCTTTCTATTTTTACAGTGGCCAGAACAAGCTATGCACCCAAGTCCTCCACTAAACTTCCCCATCATAAACTGCTGCAGCCTCACTGGTCATCAGACCTTAAAGTCTAAGATCTAACCACAGAAAAAAGTCTCTTCCTGGACTAGAGTAGAGCTGGCAGTTCTGTCAACTAGTTAATGTCATTGAAGAGCAGCCCAGCTTGAACAACTGTTTCCCTCTAAGCAAAACAGTTGGTTCCTCAGTTGGTGTCTCTGCTGATACCAGTGGACGCAGGTAAAGACTAAAGGTAAAGACTAAAATGCCTTCCTGAGCCATCAGCAGACAATCTGACTGACAGGAAATATGGCCATTCTACCTTCCCTTTCATTTTTATCTTCCTGACAAACCTTCCGGTTGAAAGGAAACCAGTGTTTGCGCACAGCAACTGAACCACACTGAGCAGGTGCTGTGATGCAGCTCAGTCCCAGAACCATTTGGAGCTAAAAGCTGGAACTTCCTCATGTCTCAGCACTGGTCCCTTCATTTCCCAGCCAGGCTTTAGGTGAGTTGATATGTAAAACATGGTTCTGAGCCCACCTGTCAATGTCACACTACTAGTAGAAATAGATTTTGGTATTTTTGGAAAATTGCCCTGCTCCATGCCATAACTAACTTCACATGTAAATTAGATCTATGGTCTAAGCTCTTAACTGATCAACTATGTTCAATGCTCCTGAGGAGCATTAGCTGGTCGGGTGGCTTCAGCCACCATCCAAACTGACAGAAAGTTGTTATAGAACAACAAGAAAGTCAGACCAACTCACAAGGTAACGCTGCAAGCATTTCAGCTACACATCAAAGCAACCATCTCATATCTCAAATTAACACTGAATTTCCATATCCATCAAATTTCACCAGGTGCTGCTTCATGAAAGGGATTTTACTCTGGTGGAGGAAGGTGGGGGAGAGAATGCCTACAACTTGCCAAGTCTTCTCATGGTCTAAAAACCCTAAAGAAAAAGGTGAGGCATTACAAAACAACAGAAAAGACACGCTAGTGCATTATCCCCTACGATCAGCCCTCTGTGATGCAGTTCAGTGTTTGAAGCCAACAGCAACGAGCTTTGCCCATTACCGAGGCCCGGACAGGACGGCTCATTAGGGGTGGGGTTATCACAGAATAATCACACCCTTGGGAATTGGGTACACAACCACATCTCAAGTCTTGTAACACCCCAGAGGTGTGATTATCTGCTGTCATGCTTTAATTCTTAATTAAAACAAGAGCTGCAGCTCAGATAAGATCTGTGAGAGGATTATGGTCATTCTTGGTTAGACAAGGGGGAACGTGTATCTTTGGAATTAAAATTCAGGTGCTTGGGTGAACTCTGCAATACTGAGCTGTGCTTGAATCCGCCTTGTCTTAGGTTTCCCTTTGATATGATTTAAACAGGAAAAAAAAAAGCTGCAATTTCCAGGAACCAAACACTGAATAACACAATAAAGTGCACAGAGCTGCTATCATTCAAACATTTTTGCACTTTAATCACTTCTTAGCATTTTAACTTAAATAAAACTCTAAGTGTGTTTCTAATGATGCTAGAAGACTAATTCTTGTTACTTAACATTAGTACAAGTCACAGCAGCCATAAAAACACTGGAGGAATGCCTTGATGAAATTCATACTAAACTACTCAACTTGCACATATAAAGATGGATATACAGCCTGGGGAAAAAATGAATATAAAGCACTTTTGTGATTTTTTAAAAAAATCTTATTTTTAACAAATATTAACCCAACTTAAGGTCTCTTTTAAAGGTTACATTTGCATTTACAAAGAACTTTCAAGCAATTTAACGATAATGAATTTTAACAAGGCTCTTCCTGTTCTCACTGCTTGCGTATTTTTAAATTTTATGAGACTCTTCTGGCAGAGTTTTGTAGCCGTTAAGATGAAAGCCTGGATGCATGCATACTTGAGAAGTGGAGGAGGAGGAAAAAGAAGAATAAAAAGAAGAAAGGAAAATAATCAATTTGGTATCAAATTTATTCCAAAGCCTAAAAGTGCATTTTTTTTCTGATTGTGAAAGAAGACATGCAGGGAGGTCAAAGGTCAAGCAAAGAGGAGACAGTATTGTGTAGGAACTGTCACGCATCACCACCTATTTTGACATGCACAGGGCCGTTTGTTGTCTGTCGAACATGCAAATTAAGTGCCTGCTGTCATAGCTAGCCGATATCTGAAAGTGGAAAATGAGACCACCTGTAACCAGTGAATGGAGTGATGGACAAGCATTCAGAGCTCGTCATTTCCAACGCCATTCACACCACCTCCGAATTGCATATGACATGTAAAAATCTTTTCTTAATATTCACAACCGGGAAGTTTGGGGAATTATGGAGGCTTCAACTGCTGCATCTAATGGGTTCTCCAAGCAGACAGCTGTGACTGTGAGCTGGCTTGATAATTAGGTGTCCAGGAAGATTTTATGCTATGAATCAGTTAAAAGGGAGAAAAGAAAAAGGAAATAATGGCAAGCAAAACTCGCTGGAATGGAAATTATATTAACCCTTGCATGTCTTCCTCAGCACTTGGCTTTTACAATTCCCGTGAAGCAAGATTTGCAGAAACCAGACACATAATAATTTGTCTTGTCTCTGAGCAGCACTGTCTTCCTACTCAGAAAAATTGCACTCCAACTCTGTTTGATGCTTTGTTTTCCTGAAGAGAACTTAGAAGCATTACATCTAAATATGCCAATCCTTCTTCTATTTGGAAGTAAAGGCAAGGCTTTATTTGAATTTCTAGTTAATACGCTGCATAGGATTTTAAGAAACAAATTCATTGCGCTAAAGTCATGTCCTGTCATGTGCCTGTACATATGAAAACCAGATAGTTTAGCCAGCTATTCTGTAATCCTTTGCATGTTATCCCTACTTTTGTATGCGTATCTGTCTTTGTGCATGGGATGCCATAAACACTGCAGGCGGTGTAACGCCAAGAAAAGATGTGATCTCCCTGATTCTCACTTCTGCTTGATAAATAAATAAAGCTGCTCCAAAACTCTTAGGATAGGATAGTTTAGATGTACCCAGCTGCACAATAAGCTCACAAAACCTGTTATTTTATTCAAGGCCTAAGTAATTAATGCTAGTGTTCATTCCTAAATAAAAAATTAAGCTCTTCAGTTTTCAACTTCTGTGCCGCATTCTGAAAGCCATTCTGGCTGTGTTTCCAGACATAAAGAACACATGCATATGGTAGTCAGAATTCAGGAGGATTATTCAACACAAAAAACAGGATTCAGCTATGGAATATTATCCAACAGTGCTTCCCAATATAACTACAGTGTTTGAGGAGGCTGTCAGAAATCCTGCAATGCAAAGATTGCAGTACTGTTCATACTCCTCACAAGTGAAGCCAGGCACCCAGAACAGAAGCAGGCAAGTTACTAGTATATTAAACAAGCTTTTATGAGTCAGGCCACAGAAAACCTGGATTTAAATTGGGTTATTTTTTTTAAAAGCTTTTTTATTTCTAATGTGCCAAATTGTTAAATACAGTAGCTGTTCCAACATTGCCCACAACATGCATTCACTGCTGCTCTGGTTTAGGTCTCTAGTGATTCTATTTTCCTTCCTGTGGAAGAGAGATTTTAGAAAAGCTGAAAAAATACCTGCTGATCCCTCTGACTGGAGTAGAGAGGGAATATTAGAAAATGAAGGAATGAAAAGAACTAGTGAATAGATACCTGAGGGAAAGGTGCAGAAGAGATATTTATTTTAGACCTGCAAGTTTTCTTAGAAGCACTACTTCTGTTTAGCTTCGATATCCTCTATGAAGAAATAAAAATATATAAGTATCCCAAGGACTCCTGTTTTCCAGACACAAGCCAGCAGGCCCCATTTGGTGATTTACACCTCTAAGACTGCTGGGAAACAGCATTCAGGAGAGCCTAAATCAGACACTATTCAGTAAGTAGTACACTGCTGGGTACAGCTGAGAAGTGGGCAAGGACATACCTAAACACAACACTGAAATACTATCACTGTTCCTCTGTTTCTCCCATATGTTAGTTCTCTGCTGGACAGACAGAAGTGAAAAAGGCAAAAAAACTGGCACGCTGTCTGTTTTGTCCCTGCACACTTGCTTCAGAGTCAGCTTATTTCTCTGTGCTTGAAATCAATATCCACACAGGACTTGAAGACAGGAAGCACAAGAATGGCATTTTACTAATCGTGTTCTAATCTACACACAATAGAAAATCTAAATCACTGACAGTTGAAACCACCCAGTGTGTGCATTTCCACAGAATAAAGTGATTGGCCACAAAGTTAGATTAAAGATTTCTTCTTCAGAACACCTTCCAATTACTAACCATGTGCAACACACCCACATGCCTCAGCAGTGCCTTTGCAATTGCTAGACTGTCAGTGTGAACAGGATTGAAAATATCCCTCATATTTGCCTGTATTCCAGCCTTTTATCTTTTTTAACTATATAAAATGGGAGAAGAATAGCTCAGTGAGCTTCTAATATGTCCCAGAGCCAGTCATTTCCTGCAACATCTCTTCTGACACAAGCAGGAAGGCAGCAAGCTGCTGTGCAAAACCAACTCCCTGCAGCTTCAAGCAGGACTTAAACTGGCATTGTTGATGAAGGACTTTTTATCAGGGATCTACAATCAGGGCCACAGGGTTTATCTGACTACTTGGTAGCTAGGTTGGAGTCTGAGAACTTGGGCTCCACATCTAAGAATGGCCCTAGGCTGTCAGTTCACCTACAGCAGCAGGGGTACAGAGCTCTGGCGCCTGACTGCTCCTGGGGGGGTAACATAGATAGTCACCAATAACAACAATTTCATTTATATGTATTTTATTTTGTATATAGGTACACAGTACATAAAACAAGCTTCATTTTCTATATATGGGCTACCAAAATGTGACTCTACCACCTTCAACATCTGGTAATGTATTTCTCAAGATGTCTTGCTCCAAATTTCAAGCCCTAATAATTTTCAGAGGTCAAAAATAGGCTGTCAGGTAATGTGAGGTGGTTCCATACATTACACAGAAAGAGAAGGATCAAGATCATCAGAAAGCTCTTATAAAGGGTGAGGAGTAAAATGGCCATCATGCCTTCAGGTCAAACCAAGGAAAGACTTGTTCATCACAGTTGTACCACATTGCTGTGGGACTACCAAGTTTAATTCAGGCTGGATATTTCCTAAATCTTATTTTCACCAAAAATGTTTCAAGCAGGTCACAAAATGCTACTAAAAGTTGTCCCAGCATAGGTCTGAGTATCAGGGACATGAGGAAATTTATAGGGAATCCTGTTTTCCAGCACATCACCAGGACCCTGAAACAATCATGTTTGAAATGTCTGCCTGAAGTACTTTAGGCCATGTGTTGCCACTCTTTCCTTGCAGTAAACAACATACCAAGTAGAGCATTTGATTTGTCTGTCAGCACAAGTAACAATGCAGAATATTTGTGGAAGAAAGATCTCATGCCCAAAATTTTGTCAGTCTTCTCATTCTGTGTCATAAATCATACTCTTTGGAGCAGATACAGGAAATCACTCCATAGGATAAGGTGTTAAATTGTCTTTTTTTTTATTTAGCCATGCCCAGAGTGATATAAGACACCAAATGCTCATCACTTCTGAAAATTCATCTACTACTTGCATTCCTTCAATAAGTATTTTGCCACCTAATCTGAAATTTGTGTTTCTGCCGATCTTCTAGTGGGGTTTTTATTTGTTTTTCCTAATATTTTTCATGAGCCTACCTTGAACAGTAATCTTGTTGGCAGCAACATAACCCAAGGACCCAGAAATTCTCTTTATTCTGGAGAGACTTATATTTTAGGCAGACATATAAGGCCCCTCACTTCAGTATTATTTTTTTTATAGAAATCTGCTTATTCTATAAAAAGTATCTGTCACTGAGAAGCAGTGTGACTGGAAAAGCACAGTAGCTGACAAACTGAACTTTATTGAACTTCAGCTTTAAATAAATCAAGTCAGTATTTCTTTCTACGTGAATTAAATTTGCCCAAATGCAAGATGCATTAACCATTCAAACATGAGTCCATTTACCCCTAACAGTAAAAGCTAAGTGTGACTTTAAAATGGTGTAGGTACACTGAATTTTCCCTCTTCACAAAACAAATTTTTACCCTAATTAAGTAAATGAAACACTAAAAATTTCCAGAAGATTTCTAGTAAAATTTTTGAGTTACATTAGCTACATATTATATTGTTATCAACATATGTTTAACCACTTTATGTTTTATGGAAAACTATCTATACAGGAAAAACACTTTGCTTGCTTTGGTACACATAGTAATTAAAATATTCAGTTAGGCTTAATATTTAAAAGCAGCACCAGAAAATTTTATCCCTGTATTAATATGCACATGGTACTTCTTTTTCGGATTATATTCTTCAGTTTCCAAGTTAATATACTGAAGCTTTCTACCAAAAGAATTTGCAACAATAGATTGTGATGGTAATAAGGAGAAAGAAAAGTACAAACATGCCTTTCCACTCACTTTTTAGATAAGCTTCATTTTCCAGATCATTTTTTAATTGATGGCTTTATAAGTATTTTTCCATGTGACTTTATCCAGCTATTTTAGAAATACCCTCTTACCCTAATCTCTTAGTCCAGATTTCTGAAATACATACAGGGCAAGTTAGAAGAACACACAGCATGACTCTGAAACATGCTATCAGAGGAAGAAAACAGCAACAAACTAAACAGCACACAACAAAACAAGTGAGCACCACGCATTGTGATGAAGTCCTCAAACTGGAGTTTTATGATGGCAGCTTAAAGTTTCTTACATGCCCTTGTGTTGCAGTGCAGAATAAGCCAGGGACAGCTGCAGCAATTCTCCACAATTAGTCAAGGTCAGACAGTGGAAAGGGAGGACACTCACTATTTGTCAAGAGAACAATGGCAGGAGGCTCAGCCTTTCTCCGCCAGGAATGACTGCTCGCTACACACATTCAATCCATGGCAAAATTATGCCTGGCCCTTTTTCTGTATAGTGGAGAGGGGCAACCTTTCCAGACAATCGAAGTGTAAGAGCTAACAAGGCAGAGCAACAGCACAAAAACAAGCTTGTTTTACGTGCTGAAAGCATATGTTCTTGACACAAATTAATGTTTTGACACTTGTGGAGACAAAGGTATTAATTTCTACAAGCTTTTAGTAAAAAATACTAAACCCACTAAAACCTGCTCTTTCATACTATTATTGGGGTTGCAGAATAAAAAAATAAAAAGAAAAAAAGAAAACAAAAAACTAAAAAACATTCTAATAAGTTACCAGCAATTATTTGCTTACTCTGAGAGGTTCTGTGGGTCTTGTTTTTTTTAAACATGTATTTTTCATAAACCTAGAAACATATTCAGAAAAATAGTTAGATTTTGGGCAAAGGCACTTCCCTCAACATTGGCAGGCCAGAGACAGAAAACAGGAAAAACAATTCAAAGTATCTGCCATTAGCAGGAGGAGCAAAAAAAAAAAAAAAAGAAAAACAAAGTATTTTAACAATGAGATTTTGTTTCCCTGTTTAATTAGGTGCACTCAGAGCTGTAGTTCGGGTACAAATACAGAAAAGACAAAAAGTAGTTATTAATAATTTATATGAAGGAGTAGTTTTGATACAGAACTCTCACAGTACTGCACTGGAAGAAATGGATTTAATTGTGTAAATTCTGTCAGTTGTGTGAACAAGTGTAGGGATGCTGAATGGGCTGAAATTATTATGTGAAACCATATGAAGACCACTTTTAAACAGTGCACTATGCATTTAGATATTTTAAAATTATTCATCTTCACTGCAAACAGTATTTAAGCAAGATTATGGCAGTTCTGAATGCTAACATAATTTTAAGGTTTTTATCACATTTGCATTCATCAAAGCCAAGCAATTTTTAGATACTTAAGGGGAGAATTCTTACAATTAAGGAGTTTGAAAGCATTACTTAAAGTACATATAATTTAAAAACATCAAAGAGCAAACATTATGTTTCTGGACACCACCTGAAAACTAGATCGCATTAGCTTTGGAAGAAAGGAATTTCTCCTTCAGGTAGTTTTTGCAGCTACTTAGGTGCAGAAGCCACACCTGTAGTTGCACACTGCCATAAAAGAGGGGAAGATGGAAAGCTATGAACCATTCTATTAAATCCTTCCTCCCCAGTCAGAGGAATAAGGTCAGCCCCAACCATAATGACCTCTTTCTCTGTTGCTGTCCTGCCAACACATCGGGATGTTTGAAAACATCTCTTTTTTTAATGTTCACCATCTGTTTGGCATTTTTTTTACTCCAAAAAACTTTTCCCCTGTGACCTGAAGCAGTATCAGCCCTGCAGTTAAGAAGCCATCTGCCCCAGCAGAAAAAGTGATACTGGAAAGATTCAATAAGAGAAGGAAATGGGAAAGATTTTGCCTTGAGTTAATTACACATTCCAAATATTCTACTTTCGTAATAAATCTCTACTGAATCATATCTGAAAAATGGGTTTTTAGTATATTAACTTTAGAACTTCTCTTTTCACCTGGAGCAATTTAGAGAAATTCTTTAAATTAGCACAAATTCAGTTCTTTGTATATCTAATAAAGACTGAGATTTCACTGTTGGAACTGTGCCTGTTAATTGAGACAAGAAACTGGTGCACTACCTTTTAATTCTAAATCCTTAATGGCACTTGGCTATTGCATTGTTTACAAAGCGAGGCATCCTTGACTAGTTTCTTTATCACATTTCCAAAGTCAACTGAATAAATTAGAACAGGAAAACGTCAGAGTACAATGTACCTTTTCAAGCCATTTGGCTTAGTGAAGCAGGATAGATTCAGGCAAAATTACCTCTTTTCCAGTCTGGTGGCTTTGCAGGAAGTTTCTTCATGTTTAGCAGTCCCTTCCCATCCTCTCTTTCTTTAGAAAGCAACCCTGGGAGGCAAATGACATTTGTAAATGGAACTAACCACTTAGGTCACTTTCAAGCTGCTTGCCATACACCTTCTCTACTGATAGCTACAGGTGCTTCATCCTGTGATGAGAATTTAAACCCGAATTTTGTTCATTCTAATCTTCCTTTCCCCTGATCCAAAGCAGAAGCTCTACACCATCCTCCCCTCAGTGGCTCTCATCTATTCGCTAGAAGGTGAGGACAGGCCCCCACGTGTGAAAATAGGGCTGATCAATGGAAAATAGTCAATGTCATATAACAGTGAACAAGGATCTGATTAGAAAAAGGAAGACATAATTTCTTAAATTATTCCAGTCTTTTCACTAAATCTATCATAAATCAAACAGACCAAAAACCCCGCTTGGGAATTACTGGATCTGAGAAAAAACTTATTCAAATGAATTCATCTAGCTAAGGGCAACTGTTATTAACTGCATATTTTGAATTTTTCAGTATGAAAAATTAGATATTTCTATTCCACACTGACTTTTCACATATTTGGATGGTTGAATTTTGAAACCTCAGAGCACATTAGGAAATAATATTTTGTGGCATTATTGAGAGGGTTTTTTCCCAAATGTGTCTACTGCCATATCTGGTATCAGTACCTGACTGGTTTGCAAATTTTTGCCCACAGCCCAAAAATGGATAAGTATTGCTTGAAACTTTTATCAGGTATAAACTAAGAAAGCAAAAGCATTCTACATAAAAGTTCACCTCTAGGGAAAGAAAGAATAATAAAACCTGTATTAATGCTCAATATCTACTAGCTTACAAGATATTTTTATATTATTTTAAAGTCACTATGTCACCTTTTCTCCAAATATGATTAAAATCCAGCTAGAAATGTTTCAAATTAAAGCAAAATCTTTTAATCTTATTCTTTCTGAACACTGTGGCCTTAGAACATTAAAAAAACTACTTATTTAAATATACATGTTCTTTCCAAAGAGTTAATAAGTGCTTTTTACGTGATTGCAGACTGTCTAAAATTCCTCAGTTCTTCACATAATTTAACAATAGATAAGTATTCAGCTTAAAACAAGATCTAAATTTGATGGATGTACAGTTTACCCACACAGTAAATAAGAGTACAGCAGGACCAGGTAGTATATACAAAAGAAGTCACCAGTGGTAAATAAAATGCTATAAACAACATTCAGAACAGTATCCAACCTATCATTTTGATAGTACATTTATCCATTTCACAGGGACTGTCTTTTCCTAAGGAGGTTAATAGAGTCACACTTATGTATCACTGAAGTTGAACTGATCTATACAGACTGTCAGGAGAAGGGCAGCTGGATAGGTAAATTAGAAAATACTAAAATAACTTTCTCATTGCTATAATAATGAGGGAAAAGAGGAAGAACTAGGTCTCTGAGAATCATTAACTCCCTTCTGATATCGTTCATAGTGTACTAACTTAGATCCCTATCAATCCAGAGAGCCTGAAATACAGGAAAAGCACCTAAAAAGACCTGGATGAATTTTAAATAGATGCGCAGTTACACTCCAAACATACTGCACTTTTCTATGTAGTTAAATATCACTGATTGCTGAATTCATTCATTCTAAATTCTATACTGTAATGAAAAACCTCTGACATAAATAGACTTGGAAAAGGGCAAATTAATCTAATATCAAGGCATTATGGACAGATCAAATAAAAAAATCTTAATTTAAAACCAATAAATATATATTTAGCTTAACAATATTCCTTACCAAGAGAAAATACTTGTTCAGGCAAAAGGCAGTTCACACAAAATTAAATCATAAAACAAATTATCATTGGAAGAATTACTGTTCTTTAGTGATAACAAGAGTGTTCATATAGAATCCAGAAAGTAAAATCTAGATATTCTCTGAAATTTGACACTAATCAAGATCAGAAATTCCACTGTGCACCACCCCTATTACAGACAACATGGTATCAGTTACAGTATAAACTGTACAGTTATGTAGCATAGAGGAGAAAATAAACTTTTATTTTCATAATTCAATTCCTGAGCATGTATTACTGGACATTAGCAGGAATTTCTGCTACTATAAATCCTATATTTTGCAGAAACACACTTTTAATAATTTCATTCTTATCTGTTAGTTGCCTCAAATATTTGCCAGAAAAGAAGAACATAAAATAGGTGCATCCATCAAAGTATCTAATTTAAAATTCAATAGTTAAAAAAACCTAATTTTGAATCTGCATCTGCAGGCCATTGCCTCCATCTGCTAAAACCAATGACTAAGATAAGACCTCAAGTTCCAGTATTTGGTAAAGGGCCTTGACTTTCAGAGGACAAGTGCTCACCACTTTCTGAATCATTAAGTAGAAAATTAAGGGCTATGTTCCTCCACCCTGGCAGAAGCATACCATATGATTTAGGTGATGAGTCACTGAGCTGGAATTTCAATGATCAAATATTCACAATGAGATCCTTGAGAATGAGCTACAGACCAAGACCAAGAATTATCCACACAAGTTATCGGCTGAATAGTTTTGAATAATGAGCACATATGAGAGCCTTTGCTTATACAATCTGTGAAGAAAAAAATATCAATTGTGGAATAAATTATAAAATTAAAATTATGTATCTGTCTTCAAAACATATTGGCCACATTATAGTGAACTGTAACCCTGACTGTAAAGGGAGTGCCCTTTGTATTTATAAGTGCAAAGTTTTCACAATAGCCATGCCCAGCAAGAATAAATGTCTGAATGGAAGTGATGGTGCAAGTTTGCTGCGGAACAAAAAGATATATTGCTTCTTTGATCAAAGGTCAGGCCTAGAGTAGCAATGCAAACACAAGCAGTCTGGGCATAGATGAGAAGTAATTTCATAAATCTACCAGAAGTGAAAGCTGTCAGTAGGTTTTTTTTTTATGAGCTTGTTTGATGAGAGTAGCCTGAGGTACCAATTAAAGGGAGTTACTTTATGACATTATTAGTGCAAAGTGTGTTCAAAGGTGAGCCTATTTGTCATGCCTGATTAGCACCAAGTATGGGAAAAAATTAAAATGGTAACAAACCAAGTGAAATCTGTTTTTAAAAAGATCCAGTCAAACTGATTTGACTTTCACTTGTTCAAATACAAATTCGAGTTGCTCAGAGCTTTGTTTTCTTTTGTGGATTTTTGGTAATTAGGATTCAGAATATAATTTCCTATCAACTCACTGGTACTATGACAGATATTAATACTATATTCCAGCTAATTTTACTGAGTATTTGCATGGGAAGTTTTGATTTACTGGACTTTCTAATTGTGCTTTTATTTCTCATTCTAAACCACCTGACTGATTTTCTTACCAGAATGACTAAAAAAAATTTTTAAAAAAATAAAAAATAATAAAATAAAAAAAAAAGGAGCATATAAACCAAAATTTTCAGCAATTATCATAGGTGGCAACTAGGCTTGTTAACTACATTTTGCACAAATCTCAAAATTTCCTTTAAAAACTCCAAGACTCTTGCAACCTCTTCTAGAGAGTCTAGAACAACATTTTTCATCCCAAAGTCAGGAAACCATATGAAATTTTGACACTAGAGCTCCTATAAAGGTAAACTTTTCCTAGACTATAATAGTCAGGGGAACTTTCCCATTTTCCTGCTTCCTTAACTAAAGTTTTATTAATAATCCCCCAAAATTCCTGATTTTGAAACTGAAATTAATCAAAAGTCATTCATTTAAATAATTTTCCTCTTTATTAACAATCCATAAATATTTCTTCTCATCGTAATGTGGAACTGAAGAAAAAGTTACAATCAAGCTCAATCATATTTTAGAAAGCTCATGAGGATAAGATGCACCTATTGATTTGTATACTAACCCTAATTTTTTTATTATTAAGTGAAATCTAAAAATAATTGTGTTAAAACATCACCCTTTACTCATACAATTTCTTACAGTGATATCTGGACTTCAGAGTTTGAAATTAACTCCTTTTGCCCTCTATCCTAAATAGGACACAATGGACACCAAAAAAAACCAGCATCACACCTTTATAGTTATTTCCATTCCTCCACAATATTAAAATCATATTTTCATTTTATTGTAGATTCTAAATATGTGCCTACATTATAGAATGCTGTAAGGTGAACAGCATTTCTGAGACAGTGATGTTCTATGTGAAAAAAAATGTGCTTGAACTGAGTACAATATTAAAATTTTGATTGTATCTAACTCATGTTAATTTATCAGAATGCAGATACAGTATATGCATGTCATGTACCAAGAATCTACTCTCAACTGGTGTGCAGTATGAATGGCTGGCACCTCCCTTATAGAGGGATCTCAAGAAACTGAGATTTGCTCAATAACTTTTTGTGCCCGCATGAAACTTAGCATTGAAAACTTATTTTCTATTCTACACCCTTCTTAAAATGCAAAAGGTGTTACTTTTTTCATTAAAACTACTACAAAAACAGACTCCTGCCACTGAACTGCATATGCAGCTCATGTTATTTCACAGTTTCTAAGGGAAGAAATGGCATGATGCAAATATAATTCTCAGCCAAGTTTTTGGTTTTTTTTCTCTGTAAAACTTCTGGACATTAAATGTGCCCTTAAACATTCACTTTGGTTGCTTAAAACTAAAACAAGATTCCAGTGAGAGACAAGATAATTCCATTCAACTGCATTAAAAAATAAAATCAGAAGCCAAATAAACAAAACCCCAGTTATCAAAAAGAAACATTTCTCCCTCGACAGAGAATACATAAACAATGTTTATTTTAGGTTTAGCAACTCCCACCACATTTCTTAAATGTATACCTCTGCATTTTCATGGGAGCTTTTCCTAAGTGTCTGACAGTCATTAGACAAGTAAACCTGCAGAAATTTCCTTCTGTCTTTCCTTACCCTTTCCTTTTAATGAACAAGCTGATCTGATACTTTTAGAAGTAGCATCATTTCTGATCTTTGTCCCTTGTTTATGTCTCTTCTTTACCTTATTTATAATTTGTCTTCCAGCTCTCCAATAAAGAAGTTAACAACTTCTGCCTTTGTACTAAAAATATGGAAGTCAGAAGAAGTGCTGAGAAAAAAATCACACTTTTCAGCTTCAGGACATTAATCACAAATGACTTTCAGCTCCAGTGTGGGTGTGAGTCTTGAAGTACTTCTTATTCCAATAATAGGCACTTCTTATTCTAATAAGAAAGGAAAAAATGAAATATGGAGAAAAGCTTGGGGGCCAGGTGAAGACAATGTACAGACAAGAAAAAAATTAGTAAAGAATTGTGGGAGGCCTAGGAAGTACCAAGTAAATGTTAGGGAATTTCACCCCATAATTAGGTTAGGGCATGAATGCAAGATTATGAAAAACAGGTAATTCAAGTATCTTGTAGAAAGTTATCTCTTTTAATAGAAAGGTCAACCAAAAAGGTAATAAAGTAGTGGGAGGGAATCCCACCTAAGCAATTTTATTAATTAATACCAATGGTAAAAAATTCTTTCTTTCCTATACAGATTAGATTACCACAGTCAAAAGCTTTACAAATGGAGACAAGCAGCAAAGTGATAGCAGCACCAAAGAAATTTCTCATTTTCCTTCAAAGACTTCCTCTTACACTGTTTATGGAAGGTTGACTATTGACCAGCTACTTCACAGAAAATCAAACTAAGGAAATTAATGTTGCATTCTGGCCTGAAACTGTGGAATTTGCTGCCATTTTTGCAGGAAGAAGCCAAGCTAGGGTCTGTCACTGGCTATTACCAGTTTTGCCTTCAATGTTTGACACTTCTGCTATACTATTACAGCATTTTACCCCATCACCAACTCTCCAATACTCTGACATCAGCATTTTTGTCCAGTGACTCAAAAATATTCTCCATTGGAAATATTTATTAAGAGAAAAAATAAGACCCAGAGAATGAAAAGCAGAATGAGATAGAAGTTCTTCCAGAAATATTGAAGTAGTTTTTTGAAATTCAGCGTTTCAAGGAGATCAATAGCAACCCAAAGGGTTGGGATGAATTAAATATGAAATGTTGGGGACTGGGCAGTATTTTGACCTTTCTGCCTAAACAAATACTCCTGTATTATTTCCCTGTCCAGAAGGTGCTCTGAACATTTGTTGTTCTGTACTACACTAAAGAATGAAATGAGTCTTCTGTTCCAGGGTCAGTTTCCTGTAGACCTGGGAGGGATTTTTCTCCCCCTTCATTGTCTGTGCTGAGGTCAGGACAGGTTAGAACTATGAAGCACCATCTACTGCTCAAATCAGGGTATGGAGAAGTGTGAAAGAGCACCAGCTGTGGTGAGTGCTGAGCATCATTGCCCACACCAGCGTAACATTTCTTGATCAACAGCAAAAATCATAACCAGCATTAATGGTTTGTAGAGAAGAAATTATCACCATTATCACCTGACTTATAGGACTACACAATACAGAATAATAGTGTGATCATTTGGAGGTACCTTGACCCATCAGTTCTCTAATGTTGCTGGTACCTTTGGAATTGATGATATCCCAGTGGCTCTTGTTACTTGCTCAACATATGCAGGAAGGTGCTAGAGAAACAAACACTGTAGTAATGCTCCCACTGTGTTGTGGACTGGATACCCAGGAAAAAAGGCAGAATTCTGAGTGCATCACTTGCAGACTTCCCAGCACACAAAGAAACTTGATTTCAAAGTCAGTAATATTTTCTGTATCTCAAAACCTGTGCTCATTGCCACCCACATGCGAACATACAGGAAGGACTCATGCAGACTGAATACTTTAGAAAAGTATATTCCTCTTAAGTGCTATGTACAAGACACACTGCAGCAATAAGAATTATTATTCTCCTTCTTACACACTCTGCTTAACCACATAAAGGGACAATCAACTAAACCAATGTCACTTAACTATAAAACATTTCACTGCCCTAGGGAGTCAATCTACTTGAAAAAATTCCCAGACACCTAGCTCTCCATTCATGATCCCCTCATCTGTATTTCTGCACTTCAAAAAGCCAAAATTTCTCTGATGATTTATCTTAAAATGCTAAATTGAAGCACTTGGGAATGAGCATAAGATAATATTCCACAGTCTTATCTTGAAATTAAAAAAAAAAGAGTTACCACCCAAAACTTACCTCAGCAATGACTGCTGGCATTACAACACAGAAAAGAACGGGCAGCTAATTTTGGACTTGCTGTTGTGGTCCTCCTTTCTTTCAGATAATTTCAGTTCTAGAAGACCTACTTCTTTTTTATCAGTTGCAAAATATCACAAAATTCTTGTTTAATGCCTCTTAACATCCACTTTGAACTCTTTTATCGTTTTTTTCCCCACCAGACTTTGTTTTCCACGTTTAGATTTACCAGTCTCAAAGACCAAGAACACATCTTCATGGGGAAATCAAGAGATATAAAACATAAAGAAACCTCAAAATAGTCTGTGAACTTTTGCTAGGGATTTTTGCTTATTTGTTTTTTGGTTGTTTTTGTTTGGTTTTGTTTGGTTGGTTTTTTTTATCTAAAAGACCAGTTTCTGAATATATTCTAATCTTACAGGATTATCCAAAATAATTCGATTAAAAAGCCCTTAATATCCTTTCTGCAATGTTGATAGTCAAGGTGACAGAAGTCTTGCTTAATTTATTGGGCAGTAGTTGACCCTAGTCAATGCGTTTATTACTTCTGTTGAACTGCAATTCAAATTTAATTGTTCCCATTATATTGCAAACTCTGTTTGTATACTAAATAGCAGAGGACTATAACTCTCAGATAAAGGGATGTATTTATAAAAAGAAGTAGTCTTATTGCAAAGAACATCTTATATCTTCTGAAATCTACTTAATTAAATTAGAAAATATTTTCAGACCTTGAAGAATGTAATTGGCAAGCTCATCTCACCTGGTGAAAGTCCAGAATCTTTTGGAAGAAAGAAGAAAGGAGAAACAAAGAACTATTCTACAACAAAACATTAAAACATCTTCTGTCCTTTACAGCATAGGTTTATAGAGGAAAACACAGAAGTATCCCAGCTTTCCATTGTTACATATGTCACTTTGCTGCTTAAAAGCTCGGATATTGAGTAATATTTTAAAAAAAAAAAAATTCAAATGTTTTCAAACATATTCAGAAAATTACTCATTTTTTAGTACAGGACAATTTTTACACTGCCATAAAACAAAAGTTATCTGCAAGTATTTAAATAAAAACAATAGTGAAAGTAGCACAATGGAAGAGCCATTTAACCTGTGAATTGCAAGGTTATTTTTGTAGCTGTGTCCTGACTAACCAGTACAGCACATGATTTATGGTCTCCAGCAGAGCTTCATCATCATTGTTCTCACCTTTACTTCCATCATAGTTAATTAAAAGGAAGGTCATTGTCACCTTATGTTTTAAACCTTCTTAACATAATATATCACCCTGGGTACACTTTAATAAGGAGAACTGTGAAGGAATGCTGCTATAGGAAAAAAAAAAACTTTGGAGCATAATCTATCCTGTTAACAATTACAACTTAGATTTACACATAATGGAAGTTAATAAGCAGACAGAATGAAGGCTACATCTTGATACTCATTCAAATCTTGATTAATTGGCTGTGTGATCTCATGGAATAAACAGTAGTATGCTTTTCTTGACTTGAGGCATATGTATGAAGAGTGAGTTTCTAAAGCAAAAATCTTTCCTTGAAATAATTTTAGCATACAAAACACTGTGCCAGTGGGAAAGGAAAAAAAAAAAAGACGAGACAAAAAAGCAAAGCACATATTTTAAATATTACCAAAGAAACCTCTTTTGATGTTAGATGTACAAAATAAACCACCTTTAAATTGAAGATTGGCTCAGACAGATTACAAAATATTCAGACAATGAAGACAATGGGTCTTAAAACAGTTTCAGTAGGTGTTAGCATTTTTAAACCCCTAAGGGAAAAATTCAAACTGACTTATAATTATATCCTAAAGAAAACTAACTCTTTAAAACACACACAGATCTAGGGGGGAAAATAATTTAAATATATATTTAAATCTTAAATCCAGAAGAGCTCAAAACTTCTGTGCTTAATCTATACTAAACATTTGATAACTAGTATGCTATTTATATAATTGGCCAAAACGTGGGCCAAACATACCTGGAAAATTGAGTTCCACAGCACTACTGTACTACTTAGCTACAGATAGTCATAGAAAAACTGAATGCTGACTTCATGGCTTCCCAAACTTTTGATCATCCTTGAAGACAAAGCTGATTTCTTTTATAGTATTAGTGGACTGTTTTACAAGCCCTACAAGAGGCAATGCACAAAAGTACAGTCCCTGTCATTTGCCTGTATAGTGCCTCCTGTCTGCTGTAAACACAGCAGACTTGAACTTGCCTTTATGGACACAACTTGCCTGGCTGGAAGCAAGTGTGCACCTCAGCCAGCTGGGCTGTCCAGGCAAATTGTGGACCACAGAACCAACCTGTCTACTGATAGCTAAAAATTTGGATCCAGGCAGGAAAGGCTTGTCTATCAGCTTACCTGGAATTGCTAATTTTGTCTCCCTTACTATAAAAACCAAAACTTCTCAATCAGTGGAGAAAGCAACTTGTCTATATGGGATCAAAACAATAATGATTCAAGGTCTCCATATTGTAGCAGCAGTGCTTCCAGTACTGCCTCCAGTATGTATCTCTGACATGCTAATACACTTTTAGATGGTGGTTCTAAGATTTCAACAGTGCCTCAGTGGTTTGAGGAGACAGAAAAAAAATCATGGTTGACCTGAAAGAGACATTTTTATCAAACCCTTCCAATGACTTACTTGGAAACATCAGAAGAAGAACAACTAACAAATGGCCACTTGGAAAACCTGCCTTTGACACCAGCAATACTTTTGAAATTACATCTCTCCAGACCCCAGAAACAGGATATTAACTCACTTTGGAGACAAATTTTCCAGGTATGTTATCTCCCTATTTGTCTTGACTTGTCTTCTGACAGGTCTCTCTCTCAGACATCTAGGGCTTTCAATAAAGCTGCCAGAAGACAAGTCAAGACAAACATATTAGACAAACATATACATCTTCATGCAACAACAAACTCCATCATGAACGTGCCGTGTGTTACTGTGTAATTGTGTGGGATTGTGGGTTAAATAACGTACACCACATTTAGTCAGCACAGATGTAGCCTTCACTCTTAATACTCTGATGCAAAATTCCTCTTAAAGAGCAATAAATAATTTTGGCTAATAGCAGAAATAATATATTGCAACAATGCTGATCTTATATCACATCCTGTGCTTAAACACAGCCAGCTTTTCAGGAACTTCAGACTCAGCATTCTTTTTTCTATGGTTCAGCCAAAAAGCAAAGCAGGGAAGTAAGTAGGGATGAATTCAGCTCTTATGATTCCTCATAACCAGTTATTTGGCTTAGTCTACTGTGAAGCTACTGTGAATATTTATTAGAGCAGTTCATTTTGCTTCAGGACAGAAGTATGCCTCAAAGCCTAAAACCAATGTTAGAACTTTAAATATCCAACAAGAAAAATGCAACAAAGGAGACCTCTCACCATATACATTAATAAAAAAATGAACCCTGGCCACAAAACATAACCTACACTACACTTGAACTGCTAGAAACCTGAAAAAACAACCAGCTGTTTAAGTTCATGTTCCAGATCTTCCAACTGTATTTAATTCTTGTCTATTATTGTACAAAATGAGATGTTTAGCTAAAGAACATCTTTTGCATAAACAGTATTGCTTTAGCTCCTCTTGAGATGGGAGAAGACCTCTTAAATTTTGAGGCCTTAACATTTCTCTCTTGATACTACTCTTAGCAGTGTTAAACATTAATGTGAGTCAAAAAAAAAAAAAAAAAAAAAAAAAAAAATAATGGCCTTGATCCCAAAAAAACACCAAAAAAACCTGTATTTCTATTACACATTTGGCAAGTCTTCTGACCTCCCATTAAGGAAGGTGTGTGCAACTCACTTTGCCAGCTCTGACTGACATACAAAGATAAACCTGGCCCCTGCTTTAAAAGCTCCTGCTGACTAACATGCTGTATAGAACTTACAACTTCTTATCAAATCAGACCTAATTAACTAATTACCAGCTGCATGAAGCTTCTTGGCTCTTCATCCATACATCAAAGATCCATAATTAATACAACCTTCACAGTTCCTAATAGCTTTGCACTCCTCTTTGAGCAATATATTCACTGCTCCTGCATTTTCAGGGGTTCTCCATTATCCTCTTTTCCTCCCCACACTTAGCTTGGCATTAATGGGAAAGAAAGAAAAGATGACCTATGTTTGCTTTGTGCAATGACCTGCACTGCCCATCCCTTCCACAGAAGCTGAGGACCTGGAGGTGTCAGGCAGTCAGATGAAGGGTCTTTCCAGGCACAGAGGCTCTCTTCTGATGGTACACAAAGCACAGTCCAAAATCAAAACTGTGCAACATGTCTACTCTAACAGATATCCTACCAGCTGAGAGAGACATTATGTCAGCAAACATTGAGAGTCTGCCTCTGAAAGAAGGGCAGTCTTATGAGGAGTAGCTGTGGGAAATGTGGTTGTTTAGCCTGGAGAAAAGGAGGCTCAGGGGAGACTTTATTGCTCTCTACTGCCACCTGAAAGGAGGGTGTAGCAAGGTGAGTGTCAGTCTCTTCTCACAGGTAACAAGTGACAGGATAAGAGGAAATAGCCTTGGTTGTGCCAGGAGAGATTTAGATTGGATATTAGGAAAAATTACTCAATGGAAAGTATTGTTCAAGCACTGAAAGAAGCTTCCCAGGGAAGTGGTAGAGTATCACTCCCTGGGTGTGTTCAGAATGCATGTGGATAAAGCACTGAGTACGTGTTTTAGTGGTAAATGTGATGAGGATGGTGGTTGGACTCAATAATCTTAGAGGTGTTTTCCAATCTTAATGATCCTAGGATTCTACACAGCCATGTAAATTCTTGTCTTCAGCTCATCTGAATTTTGCCGACATGGATTTCTTCTCATGTGGCAAAAACTGACTCCTTTATAAGCAGCTTTAAACAAGTTTACAAGGTTCACTGCCTACACACCTGACAAAATTTTAGTACCTCCACTAATCTGCAACATCCAATCAACCTGACACTGATTATCCAGTAACAGCTTCAGCTTGTCTTCACAATGTCTCTTGCCTGGTTTCTCAACACAAAATATGCAAATGAGAGAGATGTCTGAAAAACGATCCCTTGGGATCCCTTCATACTGCAACTGTCCTCTACTCAGGTGAGCAATCCCCTTAGTAGTATCACCTCTCTCCTGACACCTGGCAATAATTCCAGCTACATTAGGATACTCCTTAGAAAGGAACAAGCAATTGAGAATGTAGTATTACAGCAGTTTGAGGCTTTAGAAACAGCAGTAGGACAGATAAGAGGAGGTTTTCTTAACATCTCTTCCAAATTCCATGGCAGCATTCAAGTCTCCTTTGCATCCTCCAGAAATTAAAAAACTAAACATTATCTATCTCAAGGAAGACCTTCTGTCCAGGTGGTCATCAGCAGCAAAAATGGGATAAAATACAAACTCTAAGAAAGGCGAGTCCTAATGTGTCCTAATTTATAGTGGAGAAAAGCATAAGCTTTTTGGCCTCAGGGACTTGGAGTCTTTACTTGACACTGGTATTTAAAGTGACAGATGATTACCCAGAGATAGAAATAATGTGACATTAAAATATTCCCCATGAATTACAACATTTGATACCCTAGCTCAAGAAACCTATCCCAAAATAACAATAATAATAGTAATAATAATAATAATCAGGCTGGCTTGGGAGGCAGCATGGAAAGTCTGGTTAAGTAAAGCTAGTGAAATTACTCTATGTCTAAGAGTAAGATCTGCTCTTAATGCCTAACAAAGCCATTTCAGGGTTGGGTAGAAATCAGTAATGAGACTCACATGGGAAGCACAGCAAATGAACTTTACTGACATGCCTACACATCCCTGCTATGAAAAATCTCATGATCAATACTGTATCAGTAGCTGTATCTCAGTCCACAGAGACGTAATCTCACATTAGAAATACCAATACATTCTCAATTAGTAACCAAAAAAAGTGCACACAAAACTCGCTGATGACTTTCTTAGGTTGCAAACAAAGCTTTCCCCCCCCTAAAAATTATGGTAGCTTTGTTCCCTGAGCCTCTCACCCTCAAAGCCCCCCTTTTTCTATTTCCTCTCAAGACTTAGGAAATTCACACAGTTCAAAAGTACAGCCAGAGTTCTTCAACACAGTCAAAATATCACCTGTCAAAAAGCCCCCACACTTTCTATATTTTATGATTTAAAATATGACAACAATGCCACCTATTAATAGTCTGAAACTTTATTTACATGACTCTTTAATTTATCCTGATTGTTAAGTTACAGAAATCTAGCTGGTCTCACAGCTGCTTGCCAGTTCAGCGTGCCCCTCTCCAATGTGACTGATTTGCTGAAGTCAAAAAGTTAAAAATTGTGAAACAAGATCAATTCTCAGCATTACACAATGGGGTTAGATAACAGCTAGCAATAAAAATATATACGTTTCAAGCACTGTTTACTATTTATATCTTTATAAATCATGTATAGCATCCTGCTGTATTCATATTTTTACAGCATAAATTACGTAGGTGACAAGTTGTGACAGTCATACAAAATCTGATTTTAGGACATTTTTCCACTTGCTGTCTTTGGTATTAAAAAAATCAGGTTAATGTCATTCTGCTTCATATTTATAGTTCCTATAGAATGACAGGGAAAAATTTCAGAGCAGGTTAGTCACATTGATATGCATTTGTTTTCCTACATAAGTGAGACTGCTTACATATAAAATCAGTAAATTTACTGTAATCCATGTCTCAGCAAGCCAGTACGATTTATACTAATTCATACAAAAATCTTGTACACTAAGAAATATCTATAAATATTTTCTGGCATTTCTAAATTCGCCTGCCTCTTTAAAAACTATTGCTGTTTCTCTAGTTACTCTGAAGAGAAAACACACTGAAAATATAATGTCCTATTTCTCCTCCCCGCAAAGCAATCATCATAAAACCTACATGAAACCTTTCTAAGTACATGTAATTTACAAATCAAGACTAATCAGTTAACATTTTTCTCTGACTTCCCAGACAAAATTCACTCCCATAAAAAAAAAAAGAAAAACAAAAAAGGAGCACCAACAAACAAGATTAGTTGCCTCATATACTAGAAAATATACAATATTTCTTATACTGCCAACACCTCCATAGTACCAAATACAGGCACACACTAAAGAAACATTGAGTTTTATTACTTACAATATGGCAAGAAACACACCTGACAGATTCTTCAAATTATGGCATGAAGTTATAGAGACAGAGATGATGTAGATTTCTGGCAAACCTGAACGGCTTTCTTGTTCTCAGCACAAAATTGGAAAGAAAACTATTTCAAGGTCTATCAGAGTTAGCTAAACAAAAGATAAGAAGTCCTAAGAAAAAATAAATACCATTAGATTTGCTTTGCACACTGCACTGTTTTAGCACAGTGATTGATCAAAATTTCAGTCTTGATCTCTACGATGTCCCTGGGCATGCTAAAAAGGAAACATGCAATCACCTTTTGTTGCAACTTTTTTGCCTTTTAAAAGAATTATTGTTTTATTTGGCTTATTTGAGGCTTGTTTTCTTCTGGCTTACTTTTAGGAGGATTTATGAATACTAGGAGGGGTTGCTTGTTTGTTTGTTTTTCCAGTTATTAATATTGCCAGTCCATAATGCACATTAACCCACATAATGCATGACAGTCCCTGTCTGGAAAGCAATTCCTGTTCCTTTTGCCCTGTGAAAAGAAACAAAAGTTCAGGATTCTGTGCTAACAGGGTTTTAAGAGTGATTGTACAAAATAGGGTAGGTGAGAGGAACCTGGGACATAGAACTCTAGAGGTTCTGTAGCATGGGGCAAAAAACAAACAAACCCTTCACACTAGGAGATGGTTATAGAATAATTACAGAATTAAAATATTGGTCAGATTTCAAATTTTTTTATTTAGTCATAAATATAGTACACTTTTCTTGAGGTTCTTGAGCTACTTTTTTTAATTTAAGTAGTTTCTAAAAAATAACTTAATATTTTGATAAACCTGAAATACTGCCCAGCACTGCAGTAGCACTTTTATCTTTATATATTGTTTAAACTCACCTGCACATATCTTTTCCATTTCAAATTTTGTCATAAAGCCATCAGACTGTTTTTGAGGCCACTGGAATACTTCTTAAGTACCTGCATGAGGGCAAAGCTTTCATGTTGCTTAACAAATGCTACTAACCTTTCACGAAACAAATCATTTATTTTGTTGTAAAAATTGCAAGGTGTTTCTTACATCTCTCATTTTCTTCTGCCAAAGAGCACTCTAATGGCATGCTCTAAGGGAACTTGCAAAGGCACAGGCAAACATGCAAAAACTACTCCAATGATGGGAGGCCAAAAGATAAGATCTCTTACAAATCTATGGTACTTTACTCTAGGCTTTTCAATATGCCTTAGCAAAAAACCCTTTTTTAATCTTTCAACAGGTTATTTCTGCTCTTTTATTTCAGCCAATGGTATTCCAACCCTCCCAGCATGTTTTTCAGAGAATATGCTGGAACATATCTAACCGCACACATCACTGTGTTTATTAGAAGACAATCCCTACTGAGTAAGTACCTGGGAAGAAATGCATTAAGTAAATGCAAACGAAACTAGTAATGACTGTGCAACATGTTAATCTGAAAGAACTACTATCAATATCTCATGTTAATTCTGTCTCAGAGGAGCACCTGCTTGTATGACTACCATATGCTTTTATCCTTTAAAAATGTCGACTCTCTCTAGTGCCTATTAGAAGGATTTCTCCCAGGCATTGTGATCATGTTTCAAACCACTTATACTCTTGGACAGCCAAGGGACTGCATTTGCACTATCAGAAACCTAATGCCGAATACTCAATACTTCAATGTGTCAAATTTATGTGTGAGCATGAATTAAAAAGCGCCAGTCAGTGAACTAGCAAAACTTCAAGGAAAACACTCAGCACTGCTCCAATCTAATACATGTATCTCTGTCAAGTTGCCATCTTTCATTGGTTCAACGCCACATTACGTGTCTCAAAATCCACAACATACTGCATTGGCTCTATAAATATTTCATCTTCATGATCTTTAAATAAGACTTAAGTAAAAATGAGAAATTTATATTTCAATTATGTCAGCTCAGAAAATGGAATTGAACAACACTGATTTTTATTTTTTTTTTAAACTTGAAATCTGTTAGGAATTTATTTTCTATTTCCAGGAGGAAGATAAGAAAAAGAGCATAACTGAACCTCTATAATTAAAACTGTTATATTTTGAGATGCATA
Source organism: Petroica traversi (assembly GCA_025920805.1). NCBI lineage: Eukaryota > Metazoa > Chordata > Aves > Passeriformes > Petroicidae > Petroica > Petroica traversi. The sequence goes on from JAHLSL010000056.1 coordinate 7,802,664, forward strand.
ACAAAGCCTAAGCATTCTGTAAGTATGTGGCTACTCTCCTCAAATTCTTGCTGTGTTACAAACACCTCATGCATAGTGTTTCTTACAGTTTTCCTTTCTCTTTCATTGAGCACTACATAGTTTCCTATCCCATCCCCAGTCCAAGCACAAAAGGACAGAATCAAACAAAATTTTCTTCTTCTCTTTACTGGGCAACTGCTTCACTCATGTCCCCCTCAATGTAGGTCGTGGATACCGACTTTTCAGGCCTGGGATGCAACCTCTGGGAGAAAGGAATACGCATGGCAGAAGGAGCCTCTCCCCCACTCCACATGGAGGGCATGAAATCCAGGCAGTCAACAAGAGTTTTGTCTGCCAGGCCAGGATTTCACACACCGTGTCCATAGCTGAATGACAGACACAAAAGAACTTGAAAAGTGCTACACTCTTAAGATAGATGTCACGGCTGACAGTTATGGCATGGAGCTGTCAGCTGGGAGCAAAAATACATTCACTGCCTAAATATTATTCTCTCTCCACCCCAGGGCTGGTACCGCCCAACTTTCAAATAACTGCAGGCCAAGATTTGGTGCTTAAGGAATGATTCATGAAAACCCATATCTTCAGATAATTCATTCCCTTCCATAGATCGTCTCTTCAAGTTTTGTGAGCTCTAGGCTAAAATTACAAGTTTGGAGCATGCTTTGTCAAGCTTGTGCTGATCAAGGGAACTGACAACATAATTGTTTTATCAAGATGAGTATCTATTTGATGTTCTTTTAAGATTCTGCCCAGCTGGACTGCTAAGCAGAAATTTATGAGGTTTTAGAACAGATGTAACCAGGTTTATAGCTATGGGGATCCTTTTCTTCCTCCAGATGTACATGTACTCAAGTACAAGAGTTTCATATTTAGGTTTATCTTTCTCTCTCCTTCTTCCCCCACCCCTGACTACCCATTTCTTGAGCTGATAATGCTGTGGACATTTTAATTAATCCACAAAATGCCTAAACTAATTGAATATGTCTTCAGCAGTGAGGGAATAAAAAAAATAATAGTACTTTAAAGTACTTTCAGGCTTCCTATATATTGGTTCAGACCATAGTTGTCCCCTAAAGGTGCAAGTAAGTTGCATAATCTTAAACATCTACCAGTATGCAGAATGCATGAAAGGAAAGCAGTGATTTACGTTCCTAAAGCTAAATACAAACTATTTAAGCAAGTATGAGGTAAAGTGTATTTCACTGTATGGCAGTATTGTGCAGTCTAGAAGAGCAATTTATGATGCACAAAGAAGTGTGCAGCTCAATGCTATACTTTTAATAAAGATATCTGAATAATTTTCTCTATGTAATGGCTGCAGTCAGCCCAGATGCAGAGGAAGTTAAAATCACATTGTCATTAATTTTTTATATATGAATTTAAAATACTTTACCAAGAGAATCCCTTGGAGGAACATTTAAAATAATTGCATGCCTTCATTAGTTAGTAGCAATTCAGAATGATCATTCTCTAGTACAGGCTCTGAAAGAACTTTTATGAAGTTAGGATGAAAGCTTTAAATTCATCACATGTACAACATTCACTGAAGTTTAATGCGATTAAAGGAAATTATTTAAAGTTATATAAATAATCCAGTATTATATATATTTCTCTTCTGCATGATTCCCTTCCAGAGAAACAGAAGAAAGATGATCACAGTTGGAAGATGTGTAGGATGGGTTTGATGATTGAGCTTTGATTGTGCCATCTTTGTCTGAGATATAAAGGATTAGTCTTTTATGAACTAGTTTACCATCCAGCAATCGAGGGGTGATAACTACATAAAGAAATCACTCGGTGTGAGATACACTCCATACAAAATTCTAGTTTATCAAGGTAGACTTCCACTTAACTAAATACAAATGTATTCTGTGATAATACTGGTAGTACAAAATAGTAATAATTTTAAAATATTAAAGTAATTATTTCCTTATTTAAACAAATTCACTTAAAGTATCTGCATTCAAATACTGATACATTAATTGTTAAACTCTTGCATTCCTTCCCCATAATTTTTTCCAGAAATAAGAGATAATTGGGCATTGTTGAAGTTTTGGACTGACTCAAGTATGTCTGACTACAGGCACTGTTGAAGTATGTTGAAATATTTTACACCTGGTGGGATGAATTTTATTTCACCTAGCTCTAAAGTTCTTTCTAAAGCTTTTAACACTAGAAGAAACTTATCAGGGAGTTCAACTGTCACTAGGTTCTTAAGAGCTACAATCTGAGAAATGGTAACTTTGGAAGAAAAATAGAATTATCCTAGGGCTGAGACCAAATGCTGGATAGAGGTTTTAATCCTGATTTAATAGTACTCTACATCTTGAAAGATATCTTCAAGAAATTTTGATGGCATCCAAACTGAAACCAGGGAAAGTGCTCTTCCAATGTGGGAAGCAAAGATTAGCAAAGGCGCAGGGATGCAGTCAGATGAAACATTTCAAATCACAAGGTAAGGACCAAGTTCTGTCTCCACAAAAATCAAAGGAGACTTGTTCAATCTCCTTTTTTAAATCTGATTTTTCCTTGTTGAGGTATTTTTCTTCTTTTCTAAAGATCAATAACAAATAATTTACCTCATCTCTGCTGCAGTTTTTCTTTATCTCAATTAAATTCCTGTTTACGTTTCTCTCACCCAAGACTCAGCCGCTTCAGGTGCTTGAGTCTTCCAGAAATGCCTCCTCTCATTACTAGAGAATCTTTTTAGGTGACAAAAGAGGATTTTACAGCTAAAACCTCCTACATATGAGAATCAGAATTCTATATTCCCTGAGCTCTCATGAATAAGAGATCTTCATCTATGTGCTGAAGGGTAAAGACAACTGTAATGCAAAAATTTACAGTGTGAATAATTATTCCCTCATCTCTTACCAAAAATAGATTTTGCTCTGGTTTTGAAAATAAAGAAATATTTAATAAAATTTTGGAGATTTCCATTTCATACTTCCTTCTTTTTTTTAATATTCTTTTAAATAAAATGTCAAGTCAGTATATTATCTGTAAAAAAAAAAACCAATTAATTGAACTTTTACTAATTTTCAAGCACATTTTTACAATTAATTTAGTAGAAATGCATGATGCTTAAGCCTGAGCAGAATATGGTCCATAACAAATGTCTCCTGCTCCATCATAATTTAATTCCAATAAAAGACAAAACTATTGTATGCAATTACATTCAAACAAGATAAAATGCATATTTGGATATTCAGCTTTGTACTTTGATTCCTGTGAAAACAGGAATTTATTGATTATTTTTTTCCTGAGAGCTTAAATCTGATTTCAGAATTAGCCTGAATCAAATATTCTCTTTTGACATATTATTTAAATTTCCATCAATAGGCATTTTAGAAGAAAACCTAAGTATTGAGATCTTACTCACACACACAATTTTCTCTCCAGCACTAGTATAAATCAAAACAAAAAAAAAGATTAGATGGCAATACAAAAAAGGTAGGATTTCTATAAGACCCCATCTTGCAGCTATAAATGGAAAAACATATGAACGTCTTCAATAGAGCTGAAGTTTAATATTACTATCCAAATTCCATTTTATCCCACTGTCACTGCCACCAAAGGAGGGGTTTTATGTTGGAGATAATATGATACTGCAGTATAAGCCCTCCTCAGATTTCAAACAGGTCAACTTGTCAAAGCTTTTTAAGGGAGCCAATTACATTAATTTTCCACAGCAGAGAAATACATATTTCATTTCCATCTCCCACTAGAGATGGGGCCCAGGGATTCTGTTTCGAAAGGCTCTTATCACTAAGTAACATTCGTACCCCCAAAGGAACCTTTGGCAGTCACTGGTCCATTGATATAATTGAGCAAGGTATGAGCTGTCTGACACTGCCATGGCATTGCTCAATAGCACTGTGCACTAAGCACTCGGAACAATGAGGCTTCAGCAGACGGCCGCATTGTCAATAAATTTCAATTACACTAATTGCCAAGAGTTCAATGAGTGCACTTTCAAAGGGGAGGGGGAAGGACGGATGGAAGATTAAAAAAGAGCCTATGTCTACCAGAGCTAAAGAATAGGATGCAATAAATAAACAGCAGCTTCTAATGGGGGCATTAATGTATTTTTTTTACATGGCTTAACAAGATTTTACAAGCTGTACCAGTTTCAGGGATCCTGTTTTACATTTCTTTCTTACTGTCTCCAAACAACCTATACAGAGACTCAATTATGTGGCATTATCTTTCAGGGAAGAATCATTTTCTTAGGTTTTTATGTTGTTTGTGTTCTGCTCAGGATGGATAATGCATTTGAAAGCAGAATGCTACAATGTCAATTCCATGAGCAAATGAGGCTGCTCACTGAACAGTCGTGTAGCAACCAAATGCACCACCTTACTGCAGTGATACAGCCACATATTGTAAATTAATTAGGGATACTTACATATACACATGTGTATTCACTCCAATCACTATTATATTAGGCTCACAGCAAAGTACACAGTAGAGATATAAGCAATTGATACACTTACCTCTTCAACACAGATTATTTACTGCAGAGTCTGGGCTTGCATAAAAATATTCTTGTCTATTCTGAGCTAAATCTGGGAACATTTTGTTTGGTTTATACAGGCCAGGACCCCAAACAAAGTATTTCCTGATATGTGCAGTTCTGGTTTGGTTTTAATACAGCTTTCTGTGTGAAAGGGGCTCAAAGGAAAAGGCATTTTGCTTAGTATTTTTCCAAAACTCTATAGAAATTCTATGTGAGTAAGTTAAATGTTTAGATTAGAAACTAGATGATGAAATTTTAGGTTGAAAACTTAGAGAATTGTTAACAGTTCCTCCTTCTGTAAGACATATATGTATAAATGGACTGAAAAACTGCTTATCCAATATCCAAAATAAACTTAAGGAGGCCTACAGCTCAATCTTCTGCTCAAAGCAGGGTCAGCTATGAGGTAAGAACAGGCTACTCAGGACATTATACAACTGAATTTTGGAAATGTCAAGAATAGAGTTTGTCCACCCTCCCAAAACACCCTGTTGCAATGCTAGACTGAACTCATGGGGAAAAACATTGCCCTTATATGTGTTTGGACTCTCTCAAGTTTCACCTTGGGCTTGTTGCCTCTTCTCTTCCCACCATGCCTCCCATTTCTTCTTTCAAAGAAAGTCCTTGCTCTAAACACTGTTTAGTGGCATAGACAGAGTGCAACTGTTCTAACAAACACACCACCCAATTAGGTAGTTGATATTACCACAGCTAAGTATGGCAATATCAACAAAAACATTTGAAAATGGGCCCGCCAGGCCACTCTATTGGCTCTGCTGGCATTCAAAAAAATCTCTCAGCTTTCAGAAGCCATACGTAAAACTACAGGTTTTACTGTAGGCCAAATCTGAAATCTCAAAAAAATTCTGCAAAAGAGAATGACAGCTTGAAAATCAGTCCAGGAAACAAAATAGAGTGGTAGTCTAATATTTTTTCAAGATTTGTTTCTTTAATAAGGCTTAGTATATTAAGTCTGATGAAATTAGTTTGACAAAATTAGGTCTTCAGCATCTCAGCACAGCACCGAGGGGGTTGACAATAATGACTAAAGCTGTAATGGGCTTGATAAAACACCAGAAGAATTTACAGCACACTGGCTCACAGCACAAAATTTAGAAACACTCACTTACCCACACAGGAGATTTTTAACAATTTAATTGAGAGACATGTGCAAATAGCCTCAGTTTTCTAGGTAAAAGGAATAAATACTTTCTAACAAGAGAGAAGGAAATGGTGGAACAAGTGTAAGACACAATTGCCTCCCATGCTTCATTATGTTTATGAGTTGATAGACATCTAAAGTTTAACCCCTTTTTTACACCTCAGAGGGACCAGATCAAGATTTGCCTGTGGCAAATGAAGGAAAACTAAGGAAGGGCTGAGAGCAGGACTTAAACCTCCCGGAGGCATTATTACCCAGCCACAGCATGCAGAGATTTCTGTGGCTGGGATGATAAGTAACGCCAGCCCAAGAAACACCAGAGTGTCGCGGTGCTGGAAGGAGGCTCCTCGTTGATATCACAGCGAATAACACTGCATGTGCAGACTAAAGGTGAATAAGGTATGGCTACGGACAAGGGCCAGAGGTGACTGCAGGAAATCTCCTGGACAACTATGGAATGGAATAAATAATTGATATGTCAACCTTGCAAAGCAAGACTTACACAGCAGAAGTAATAAGCGACATTTAAGAGTTATTTCCAGGAATTTATGAAGATTCTGAGGCATCTAAAAAGTTATCCCAGATATCACAAAATGTCTAATTAAAAGCTCTGCTGCTACAAAGGCATGAGCTGTTTTTCAAAATTTACTGCAAAAATGAAAACCCATTTTGATGTATTAGGATTTTCCCTAATATAAAGAAATCAGATTTATGAGTAGTCACTATTAGATTCCTTTTTCTCATCCATTTAACCCATTACATTTCCAACAGCTAATGTGGAAGTGGAATTCAATGTGAAAATTCTAAGAAGTCTTCTTAAAAATCAGGGCATGTGAAAAGGAATAATGACCAAGTGGTTTTCCTCTCAAAAAAGTGAGTAGTGCTGTGTGCTTCCCACACTGCACAGTTCTGTTCAGTCTATCTTCACTTTGTATTGCTGCTTATTTAAGGAAAGTTGTTGCAGCCAAAGGACACAAAGGTTGTTTCTCATACTCTCACAAAGTCAGGTATTTTTGTTAACAGTAGCATTTCCTTACCAATTTCAGAAGTCTAGCACAAAGTTGCGATTCCAAGAGTTTTGAAGTGAAACACAGCCGACTTTCGTTTCAGCTGTATTAGATGTTCTGATCACAGAACATTTTTGTTTACTTCTGACAATATTAATTACAACAAAAACAAACCCACCATATTTACTCTTAAAAAAAAAATCCAGCCCACAAAGATGTTTTCCAACTTATTTTGCAAAAAAATCTTTAGATGCTAAAATTTAAAAAACAGCCATAGTGCATCACTATCTTGCAGCTGTCCCAAGACTACTACAAAAAGCAGAGAGGCTAGTTAAAACTGTTAGTTCATCTGGGCATTTATACTCTACTAATCAAAGTAAAGGAATTATTCAGAGAGTTAAAATCAGGAGTCACAATGATCCTGAATTTCAACTTCCTGCGTAGGAGAACCTGTATAATGTCACAGAATCATTTCTGAGGCAAGACTGGCAACTTGTGGTTAGATGGAAGCTGTTTTTAATAAAATATATGATCTTAATCTAAAAACCTAGCGACAAATATTCCACCACAGTTACTGGTATTTGCTGGTGTTTCATTTTACCTAAAACTATGTATGTAGTGTCCATTGCTGCCCTTACCCATATTCACTCTTTTGCCTTTTAGAATTTGTTAGGATTTTGTCTAAGAATTTTAAAAGAGCAATAGGAATATATTTACACAAATCAGCATCAAAGGTTCTCTGTGCATCTTTGACATGAAAATGCACCCTGAAACAAAATCTTAACCTTGATGTGAAGACTAATTTTAATGCCAAGTAGCATACACCTTTCCTGTTTTCCATAGGTTATTTGTTTTGGGTTACAGGAAGCTAATGGGTCATTCTATATGAAATAGATAAATCACACATGAATTAAATTAACACATATATAACACAATCAATTTTATATTTATTATATTAATTATGGAAAGCTATCCATTCACTGGAAAATGTTTTTCTAAGGTGAAATTACACTTTGAGGTACTCTATTGGTAAAACAATTTATGAATGAAGCCCATGGTACATAACAAGTCAGGAAAAATCTCATTTTACCTCAGAAATGTAGACTTTTCCCTAGTCTAAAAGAAGAAAGAAAGTTTGCTCATGGACTATAATACATACGGAACACTGGACTGAATACAGAATATATAAAATTATTTCATTTTTCGGATTTTGGAAAATGTTTCATGTGGGTGAAAAAATAAGTAATGGTTAATGGCATCTAGACTACAACCCTAAGTTTTTTTCAAGAGAGAATTTTTTTTACGTTATTTCATCATAACAGCATAGTGTGGTTTATATAAAAAATTATGGTTGTGTATTTTGGGAGCTTAATGAAGTAAACTCATTGAAAAAAATAAGGCTAAATCATTATAACTTTGGATTACTAACTTTTCAGCTTGATTTGTTTATTAATATCATCTTTACTATCAATTTTTTAAATCTACTGTACTGTATTCTTCAAATTACAAAAAATGAAGAGCACATTTTCCTGATTCATTCCCACTTTTTTAAGAGACCAATGAGACTAAATGAGGTTGTTACATGATTCCTGATGTCTAAGAGTAATTTTTTTGCTTCCTTACATTCACATGATATAGTACTACTGCAGGATAATAGGACATACCTATATTCAACTTTCTGCATTATCCCATAACATTTTAAGTCACTTTTGTTTTCCACAGACATAAATTAATTTTATAGTGTTTACTATGTATCCAGATTGAAATGAAAGCTCTTTTTTTAAAACTCTAAATATTTAGTTCCTTACAGAACTTATGTTTAAAAAAAAATCTCCTAATCTCCTAAGTGTCATTGAAAACTCTGGGAATCTATGAGAACAGTCTCCTGTCCAAGCATACTAGAGAAGAATGATATATTAAACCTGACAGGATGATGTTCATTAATCTTTGAAATGTAGTCGGGACACTGGTAATTCCAAGAGGCATTACATTAAAATGAAAAGCCCCCTTATGGCAAATGAAGGTGGTTTTTTGTTTCCTGTCATCATCCATTTGTAACTGCCAATAGCCGCTAGTTAAATCAATGCACCTGATAAATATTGCTTGACTGAGGAAATCTAGAGAATCATCATTTCTTAGCACTGGGTATTTATCTTGTTTTCTTATTGCATTTATTTTTCAGCAGTTCTGTACTCTGAAAACCTGTTCATACCATTTGGCTTTTCAGCAATTAACATTGGCCTAAGGGCGAACTGAGAGAGGGAGATGGTTTCAGACCAAAGCATATTCTACAACTGTTGCTTTGCCACACTTCCTTACAGAGGTTTGTGGACAGAATTTCATGAGTCCTGGTGTTTTTATTAAACACCTACTTCTCTCAGATATATGATAACATTTGGAAGACTTTGAAACAGAAAAGGTCTATTTCCCATCCAAATCAGGAAAAACAAAAGTAATTCTGTCTCTAAAACATACTTCTAGGAATTGATCTAAATCCCAGAGGTAATTGAAGACTGGATCTAGATAGTGATTTACCCCTCCCTCATCTTTAAACCATTACAAAATTCAAGAGGAACAGAGGAAAAATCTTTCACTGTTTACTGTTTGACCTTTTAGCTACAAGTCACACATTTAGGATTTATAAAGGAAAAACATAAAAGTGGGTGGAAGAAAAATACTTAAATACTTGATCCAATCTTCAAAAATCTCATTTGTTTGTTGGGTTAGCCTATAGTGAAAAATATGAAGTGCAAATGTAAGGGTTATTTGTATTTATTAACCCTAAACATTTCTGTCTTTGTATTTATTTACCCTAAACATTTCTGTCTTTTGCTTTTAAAAGGGCAGTATTTTTCAGAAGTGCCCATTTACTGTGATTGTTCCATTATTTTACATGTCTAACCTGTGATCCAAAGATTTGGGCAATCCAAGACTAGTGATCACTAAATACTGGTATGTATTTTTTTTTAATTTTCTTTAGTGGTAAGATTCCTAAACTATGAAAATGCTTCCTTCAGTGACTTGAAAAAAACACTTATAAGATGCTAAATTTGCATAAGGAGCAATGAGAAGCTATTGAGTTTATGTTACAAATTTGCTAGCAATTTTGGTCTATAGTTGATTTTATCCAGTTACTAAATCAGTCTTTTCTCCCAAGACAGAAAATTCATTAAAAATTCATTTTGCCTCATTAGCAGGAGACGTTTCCATTTTGAGTTATACTTTTACCTGAGTTTTTTATAGACAGATATCACTCAGAATTTGTAAAAACAGCTGTAATAAAAGTTTGGTCCAGCAAAACATTTAATTCATTCATAACTTGAAACATGAAAATAATGTTACCAAATTCAATCTAGCTGGCTAGGTATTTATGATTACGCTCACATGGGCACCTATGGCCTGTCTACTGAAGTCACAAATTTGCAAGGTTGTCCTGTGCTTCCATACATTTACACCACATCATGGAGAAGGTTACTCTAATGGCAGAAGAGCAAAGAACAAATCTTTCAGTACATACATTATAGTTTGCCTGAAGAGAAACGGCATGGAAAGGAGGGTGAGGATACAACACTGCTGCCTGGCACCACACAAATATGAAAAGAGAAGCAGCCAGAGGACTGCTGATGCTCTGTGTCACACCCTCCATGTGACAAACACAACATTAATGCAGACAACACCATGCACAACAACCACAAAAAGAGCTGTTGGAAAAAATTCTACCACAGTTAGAAAGACGAGAAAGGAAACACTGATGTATTTTGTCAGAAATAACCAACATAAATAGCTCATACATATATAAATTCTTCCATTCTAATGTGAAATTTCACATCATCTTTTAATATCATTTGGTGAAGTCTTACACTTTTGTCATCACTGCCACTCAGTGGGCTTTATGGTAACAATGGTCATCATCAGGATGATTTCTGCAGTACGTGTTAAGATCTGGCTTCAATACAAACAAGACAAGCTTACTCCATCCCACTGATCTACCTCAGCCTGCAGGAACTGAAGGACAATGCAATGCTTTAGTGGAGGTGGCTTTAGAAACCAAGCCCTGGCTGCTTGGCATTCACTATCTTTCTCACATCCTCATTTTCAGTTAGGAATAGCTTGCTCTCATGTTTGACAATATATATTTCACATTTGGTAATTATTCTTCATCACATTATCATAATGTATCATGTCCTAAGGGCAACAGCCCTTTGAGATTCAGTTCTCTTGGCCTCTCCCATTAATACAGGCCTACTGGCTGTTTTACATGATTGAGGTTTGACTCACAGAAATACAAATAACATAAATTTAGGCCACTGGCTCTTTAATCTCCCCTTAGCTCTCCAGCAAGGCAGATGACAATATTCTAATCTGTTTTCCATTATAATTAAGGCTCTCATTTAGTTTATGGTTTTATAATTGAAGCACCACCCCTCAAGAAAAATCACACGTTCTTTTCCACTTCACAGGAAAATCAGGGAAATTCTGCACATAGCAGAAGTGGCAAAGACGCTTACAGAAAAGATATTTATATAGAAAAAAAGGACATGTTCAAAAAGGACCACATTTCTAAAGTAACAAAAAGCGTGTCCACACAGCACAACTGGGAGCATGTTAAAGACCATTGAGCAAGCTCCAATTTTTTTGCATCTGATGCAATAAAAAAAAGCTCTGCTCCATAACCATATGAGAAGAATTAGCATGCTTCACTGTGCAGGCTGTTTTGCCCTACTGACAGTGTCATCTGCAGCCAACTCATTTGACACCAGCAATGGGTAACCCATGCCATGCCCCATGACATGATTTAAGCGTGCTCATCACAGTAAAAATAGGTCCAGATTCAAAATAGACTTTTCCTTAGCTTGAACCTTACCATGAAGGTTAAATCTTTATGTTTACTTTGGCGAGCTCTTTATATTTGTTGGCTTTCACTAGTGGGGGTGTAGCCAGTTGGTTCTCCTTACAGCAAGGAAATACAAACAGGGGCTTTCAGCTGAGAAAGGTGAGAATTAGAGACAGGCCAAAGCCTGGGCAACTCATCCCATAGAGAAAAAGCTTGGGTTTGTTCTGAATAACATGATTTAGTTTTCAGTAATACCAGAAACCTGCAGTGTGTGTTTGTCTTTTCTGCTGTGAGTCATTAATGCTATTTCAAAATGGGAAAAATTCAACTAGACTACTTCCCACCTAAACACACAATGTTGATTAAAAAGAATACACATAGAAAATGTCATCAGTCTTTTCATTAGTCACAGACAGGATAACATAGGATCCCAAGAAAGAAGAAAGTGGAAATACAGGATTTTTTCCCAACACATCCAGAAAAATAAGGGGAGGGAAACTTGAGACAGAAACAGCAGTGCCACACAGACAATCTGGCACTTACATCAGGAGCAATGAGGACAAGATTGAACAGTAGTTACGATTACTTGATGTGCCAAAAAACATCATCTGTCAGCATGGGCAAACCAGGCATGATAACAGCAGTGTGAACAATGAGTGAGGTTAAGGACTTCCAGTTCTTCCTGGGTGCCCAGAGCTCCTGGACTCCACAAGGGCCAGGATCACAGAGCTGAAAGGTTATATTCAAAACAAGTGTTTGCCAAAAGAAGTACTATTGTATTGGCATCTCGGGGGGTATTTCTGACCTGCATTTTCCCAAGTAGCTGTATATTTTCCAAGCTGCTGGAGTATGCTCAAAGCTGGTGTGTAGTGAAGCTGATGCCATTGTAGCCGACAGGTGAGCTGGCCTCTCTGAGGGAACACAGAGACACACAACTTTATTAAAATAAGCCAGCCCCTCTTATCACAAGGTTGCTCCATGAGTCAGAACACAGTCCCAGCAAAGACAATGATAACAGGGTACTCTAGGCCCCTTCAAATACTATCTTTACAAACCAGGATATGAGTAGCATTAAACAGTAGCTAACTGCTGTTTACTGTCAGACACACATTTTAACATCTAACATCTACACACCATATGTCACTTTCTACATCCCCACCCTCCCACATATTTTAAGTTCAAAAGTGCTGTCAATCCTTATCTAACCTTTAGTTTTGGGGAAGTGGTTCCATATTATTTTCCCTTTGGTTCTCAGAGATACCAGTTTGGGTATTACTTCAATGATATATAAAAATAATTAAGAAAAGATGTTGCAAGAAAGTTATTTTAATTTGCTTTCAGAGAAGGGGTTAAAATCAACTTCAACTACAGCAGAGTTGACTAGCAGTCAAAGAACTACACTATGAGATGATTATGACTTCACAGCTAGGGGAGAAATTTTTACAGGGATTACATGAGAGATTTACTCTCTGCCATATGGATGATGCAAGAGAGAATGCACATAGCACTGAGAGCGTTCAAGGAAAATATAGAATACGTGTACCTACTGCACAATATCTGTCATCCAATGAAGCCCACTGTTGGGATAGCTCCAAAACTCTCTGAAGAAATAGTGTTTAATATTTTTATTACTGTTGTTCTGACAAGAGCAATAAATGTCTCAACTTTTCAAACAATAAATTAAACTAGCTGTTAACAAAGCTTCAAACTGAAATTATGTCACAGAGAGAAGAAAAAAATATCTTCTACCATCCTCTTTTTTTTCCTCTTTAAAAAAAAATGGGTAGTTTTACTCATTTTCTTAATTGGTATTCTTCAACTTCCTAAAACTGCAAGAGGTTCTGAAATTGCAGATTAGTAAAAGGAAGAGACTAAACCACAGATATTATCAATTTCAATGCAAGGAGAAATATAGAGATTAGAAAAAAGCATGTTAGGCCCACATCATTTTTATGTGGCTATTTCATTAGGATACAGTGCTTTCCACAAATGGAAAAAAAAATCAGGTAAAAGTTGCTCTATCTTATATCATGTTAAAGGTAAAAATTGTGAAGTTGCTTCTATTTTGGTAAAATCATTCTGCCAGTTTTCAACTCAATCTACTGAGAGGTTACCTGGCTTCATCAAACAGCTGAAAGACTTAGGAAGAGAAGACAGGTTTGAACACGCTTTTTCAAAAGCAGTGAAATATTTCCAAAGACCATTTATACCAATGATATAATACTGAGTGTTTAAGCCATAGCAGAAGAGATTGCAAGTTAGTCTTCATAACCCTAAAATGTTATCACCAACTACTAACTGAGTATCCGACTCAGTTTTAGTAGTGTTTGAAGGTCATATACCCCAGTGAAGCAGTGAACAGATAGAAATTTTTACCAGGCAAGCTGCAATGAATGATTTTACCACTGACCCAAAATGGACTTAAAAGTGAAACTAGTTTTTTTCCTGTTTTACTAATTCTGCCACTCTAAAACAGACAAGGTTTGTTAATATACAAATTCATTCACAAATAACATCTGTAAAAGCATTTAGACAAATTGATAAAAATACATGATGCATATTAATCAGTTGGATTAAAATTAAAAGAAGGCATCATATTTATATTTAAACTAGAATCATTGTGGTTTTGGAAAGAACAAAATTAAAAATAAAATAGGAGTAAGCTAACAATTGTTAAGTTTCTGAGCCATAAAATCTTAAAGCAGATGAGACAAAAAAGCAGTCTGAAGACTTGGACAGTTTAGATATGCACACGTACTTCAGAATACACAGAATGCTGCAGTATCTGAGAATCTTATGTCATAGGGATGCATTGTTATCTGCCATTCATGAAAAGCCTAATTAGCACAATTATCTTATTCATTAGGTGTGATACCTTCAGAATTAATTCACATCACGCAGTGGATGTCAACACTCCAGAGTCGTACAAATTCCAGGAAACAGAAATCTTACCTGGTCAACACTAACTTCCTTTGCTATATGATTGAATAAAAACGTGATGCAAAACAATGGCTGCACCATTGTTTAACTCTTGAGTGGAATTTCAAAAATTTCTTGAGATTCTGCAGCCAAAATCATGCTACGGTCTTACTGACACATGGGCCAAATGAGGCCCTTTAAATACAGGAATCCTAATATTTAGGAACAAACACTAAACTTAAAGGTCAATTTAAAAAAATCAGGAATTATTGCAAAATACTCTTAAAAAGAGAAGACACAAAAGTAAAGGATTGCTGGCAAATGAAGTAGCAATAAAAATTAATTCATTTTATGATAGAATTAGGCCCATAGTCGCATATATTTTGACAGATATATTCTATAGCCAGAACAACCAAATTAATCCAATATAAAGATGGATGGGATTTTTTTTTTAGAATATTCTCTTGCTACTGTGTTTTGAAGCTGTACTTGTCTGCCTTTAAAACACTGAGAAGAAATTGAAAAGTTGGAAACTCCTCAAAGCTAAATTCTTCTAAGTGCCTGGGCTGGACACCGACACCACTTAGATAACTAAGTTTTCCATTTTACAGCTAGAGAAATAGAGGAAAAGACTGAGGAACTCCCCTCTGTTTGTATCTCATGTTAGTGGTTTCTCAGAAGCTGCATGGTGCCCATTAGTTCACACAACTTCTTCATTGCAATGACTTCAAACATACATTGCACCACCAGAAACATGAGCCTGACCTAGTAGAAAGCCATGAGGCAATAAACAAAAGACAGAGCCCAGTGCAGTGGAAAAAACACCCAGACAGAGGCAATGAATACTAAATGCAGATCTGACCACAGGACTTGCCATTCTGCCTCAAACTTGACACCCACTGGGCCTAATACTGTGTCTCCAGCAGCATCCTGCTCAGATGCTTTGGTGAAAGATACAGATCCCCATAGATGCAGGATAATCTGTCTCCCTCGAAGGTCTCATCCTAATCCCTTTAGTTATAGATTCCCTTAAATCCTGATGCATGAGGGGTTTTATCCCTTCAAATACTCTTTTTTAGCATTTCTATCATAACTCTGGATATTCTTGTTATCCACACAAATGCCCCTTCCCTCTTTGATGCTTACAAAATTCTTGATTTCATCTTCATCCAGAGTAAATGAGTTCTACAGTTTATATAGGAACTTTTTGGGAAGTGTTTCTTTATTCTTAAGAGATGGGAGAAACTGTAGTCTCATGATCCTTCTTCTTTGCTGCATGCCCTTTTTTTTTTTTTCTTCTCTTTCAACCACAGACTTTATCACTTCCACTCTCATCTGAGTCCTCAGGTAAACAATCACTTCAGATACATTTATGTCACTAGCCTTTCTCTCTACTTTTATCTGCAATATTTTTTTTCCTGGATGGACTTTCTAATACGCAATACATTTTATAGAACACCACACTGCTGGCTGATACAATGACTTTGTACGTGATTACTTTAAATTTTTTTCTGTATTTCTTCAAAAGGAATGTACCTCACAGTTACCAAGTCTGACTGAGTTCATGAAATTCCTTAAGGCTCCTCTGGACTTGATTAACAAGTAAGCCACAAAGAGGTTATCTACCACTAACGTGGTGTTGCTGCCTCATTTCTCCTTCCTCTTTCCAGATAACTAATAAATACATTACACAAGGGCAGACCTAGTACAGAAACTTGTGGCTATTAACCTTTTGCCATGATGAAAATGAACCATTTGTTCCTGCTTTGTCTCCTGCCTCTCAGCTACTTTTTGATCCATGATATTACATTGCCTCACGGCTACTTGGTTTCTTTTAGAGGAGATAGTATCCATTCAAACCCTTCAAAAAAACATGCATGACTAGCCTCAAAATCACACAATAGCTTACAAATCATGACATATTGAGATATAATAAAATTCTGTTTCTATCGGGGCCCAATTTTTGAGCTAGCCTGATTATGATTATGAACTTTAATTCGTCAGCTTCTAGGCTGTGATTTTATAGAAAATGTATTTTTTACACAAATTTCTCATCCCATTTCTTGACTATTGTAACGAAGAATTTTAAACAAACAAAACCAGGTAATGTGGGCCTTAGGAAAAACTCTCAAGAACTAGAAATGCTGAATAGTCTACCTTCTGACACCCTGTCAGACGTCTTGTGAAAGATACCCTTAACATTCCCTCTACTTGTTTGCTAACATTCTCAAAGAATTTTAAGGCATTGGTCAGATAAAGTTGACTTTACATAACTATATGATTAACGATGGATTATTATCTTCCAACTCTTCTTTCTATTTCAGAGTTACTCCAGTTAAGATTTATCAGCAAGTAGTCCCACAGAGCTCCTCAGGAACCTTTTTAAAAGAGATGGCCAGAATTTCTGCCCTGTCATCATCTGATCAGTTATCCCATTTTAAGCAACTTGTGGATTTTGTTAGAAATTCAGCTGAGTCACCTTCAAAACACCTTCAAAACTCTTGGATATATACCATTTGGACATGGCCACTTACTTCTTTAGAACATTTTACTGGTTTACTGCACCTTACAAAATTATAGGTTCTAAAAACAGCCTCCACTTTAACAGATCACTGAAACATTGAGAGAAAATAAGTGTAAATAATCAAATGTTCTGTTTTAAAGGATACATGAATTGTATAAGAAACTTTTTTTGAATTAAATAAACAGCGAACTCCAAACAGAAAGGGAAAATGCTCAAACAAAATAGAGGCAGAGCAAATCATACCTATGGCTACTTTTTTTTTTTTAAGTGCCTCACACATTTAATTTCATTTCCTCCAGCTATTATATCCATCGTTTTGAAGAAAAGAGAGGTTTCATACCAGCCTCCGCTCCACATACCAGTATCCACTCTTTGGAAGGACCCAAGTGCTTTTATGTTTTAAAATGTAAATTTTGAGGGCTTCACCTGTGCCCAGGTGCCACTCTTCTGAATATTTGAGTCCTGTGTAGTTGAGGGTCTGTGAGAGAAGCTTGGAGAACACGCAAATCCCTCTGAAAACTGTCATACTTAAGGTTTGAAAAAGTTAGAGGATCAGTGGGAGCACAGGATATAATTTAAGATGGTCAGCATAATTTTGTTACCCGCAGCACCTAAAAGAAGCAGAAAAAAAGTTCCACATGGACAATTGTTAGTTGCTAGCAACCAGGAAGAAAAAGTGATGAAGACAACAGACTGAGATTTTAAGGAGTTAAAAGAAAGGTAAATAGATGAACACTTTCAGAAAGAGTATATGATGTGGAGAAGGAAATATGGGTCCTCTGTCAAATCGCTAATAAAAATACTAGCAAGAAGATGGGAAACATATATCACTTTTTTCAGTAAATAAAATAAAAATATTTTGTGTGACTAAGCGCAAAGTTAAAGATTTATTTTGTATTCCTGTACTTGTTCCACCATATATTTTATATGTGGGCTCCAGAAACTTGAAGTTCACAGTATTGGAAAAGTGGAATTTTTTAAAAAAATAAAAGTAATCTTATTCTCTGTGCACTTTGAAATGGCAGACTCTGTAAGTTGTACTTACCTAAACTCACAAATCAAAAGGAAATTCTGCTGCTTCCAACTTCCACGCTGATCAAAAATCTCCCCCAAACTGGTAATTCCAACTGCAAATATTGTGAAGTATAAGAGAGTGTACACAGGCCAAATCCTTCCATCTTTGTCAGTCTCCTGAATTTGTATTGTATGTTTTTATATTGTTAGCATGATCCGACAAGGTCACCATTCAATGCCATACGTGATGCTGCTGCACCATTTTGGGAATGAATTGCTTACTTCTGCATCTGGAAAGCACACCTCATGGGAAATATTGGTTTACATATAATTTTAAAGCAAAAGCTGATTTCCAAGAAACACTGTAATTGAAAATATATAAATTTATTCACAAATACCAGACAGCACTTAAAATTTTCGGATATTTCTGGCACAATAGTTATATTACAGTGCCATCCACTGACTGTCTCCTGCAAGTACAAGCACTGACACACACAGCTGCTGTTCAGCACTGAGTTGGCTTAATTCCCACCGAAGGGCCAACCATCCCCAAACAGATATATTCCCAATTCATTTCCTTCTGCAATGATAACTGTGAAATTTACCCAGCTCACAAAGGAAGAGAAATCATTTCTGTAATAGCCTTAATGGGTTTTTAGAGACTTTGGCTAGCAGCCAAGAC
This sequence comes from Petroica traversi, assembly GCA_025920805.1. Classification (NCBI taxonomy): domain Eukaryota; kingdom Metazoa; phylum Chordata; class Aves; order Passeriformes; family Petroicidae; genus Petroica; species Petroica traversi. Next base: position 7,821,346 of record JAHLSL010000056.1, read on the forward strand.
AGACTTAGACATGGTTTTGCAGACAGCATGAATACAGAGGTTACTTTCCTACGTGTGTGTGTGCATGTGTGTTGTGTGCATTGTTTTATTGTGAGATACATTTCAGGGGGAAAAAAAAAAAGTATTAATTGAACCCCATCAGCACTGATGCGCCCACCAATAGTTTTTCCTCACTGACATCAAGGGATATGAATGAAAACTAATTGCGCTTCAAAGAAAAGGCAAATCACAAGCCTGTTGTAGGATTAGGTTTTTCTTTAATTAAGATTGTTGAAATAAACAGCAAGAGAGCTGTTATGGACTTTTTCATGTATACTTTAGTTCCAGTTTTTCTATTGAAATGTGAGACTATCATGTTATTACAAAAGAAGATCAAAGAAAAAAATACACTAGGAAAGCCTGAACAGCTTTCAGAAAAAAAAAAAAAAGAAAAAAAAAAGCCAAAATATTAAGCTTTACTTAACTAAAATTCGCTGAAATAGTCCTCCCAAATATGTTCTCAAATTTCAGTTACAAAGAGTTCAATAATAGCCTCTTACAATTAGAATTTCCTAGTATGTGCCTTACTCATACTCTCTTTCAAATAGAAGCAGAGCATTTAAAGACTGCTTCTAGAAGAAATAATTTTGACCATTCAGAGTCTGCTACACTTAACATAGTAAACCACATTTTCTCACTTTTTGTTAAAACACATGTTCATTGACTAGCACACTGCATGCCAGCACGGGTGGATGTGTCCACACACCAGCACAAACACTGCAGAGGCTCTGCAGAGCTGTAAAAATCCTACAGAGGAGGATCTGGTTTTGTGACAACTCCCATACTCGGTCTCTGAGGGTCACTGAGGGTGAGTGAGCCATCAAGAGCTTCAAATTAAAAGCAGGTTAGGAAGAAAGGAGCCTGAGGAGTACAAGGACAGTCCAGCTGGCTCGACTATTTTGTGGCAGTTCTGCACCACCCACGCATCCATGTTCTCACAGAGACTAAGGGGGGCACAAAGCACCATGTTCTGTATTCCAGCATGCCTGCAATGCGTACAATGTGAACTGAGCTTTAAAAAGCCTCCTCTGTGGCAGACAGACTGTCACTGCCACCAGATGGATTTGAAGTCTGTTTAGCCACAACTGCGTTTCTAGAACTTGATGCCCACAAAACAGGCAGAAGAAATGAACCAAACTTAATGCACGTCCTCAAATTATCTGCCATAAATACCTGACCTGGCAAAACAGATGGTCAGGGAGGAAACTGTGATTTGGAGCACTTCAACAAGTGTATGTCCTGCATACACTTGCCAGTTTGTCAGCCCTCTTTATCTTTTAATCTTTAACCCCATTGTATTCTGCTTTTGACAATCATCTGTGACACACACTCTGTTTCCTAGTCCTACCTACACTTACAGTGGAGCCACAGTTGTGTTGCCTTCACACTGCGAGCCTTCCCAAGTATGAATTTTTACCAGCCAGGTACAAAGTGATCCAGGAACCATCCATCAGACAAGGGCTGTAGAGCTTCTCAAGCACCAACCACTATTGTGCCACTACTTGCCATTCAGTACCTGACAATTGCTTCGCTGTGTGACATTACCTGCTCCTACTCCTCTCTGTAATTAAAGAACACACCCAAGCAGCTTGCCAGCCACAAAGTGCTAGAGATTTTCACGGTCTGTGATCTTTGGGTACAGATCAGGAAATCTATTTATCTATTGCCATTACATCAAAGGGGTTTAACATACGGATACTGATGCAGTGCCTATACGAATGAGTTTTAATAACGGCTAAACTCCTTTACTTTATGAAAGCTGGGAAAATTCATCAAGAGAAAAAAAAAGTTGCAACGGAGAAGCTGCCCCTAGGAAGCAGGGTTCTAGTTAGTATTATGGTTTAAATAAGAGATAAAACCCACCTTCTTAGGACTCAAGTTACTTCAATGATACCTGACTGCAGCGTCCAACTATGGTGAAAGTCACTTACATAAAAATAAGGAAGTGCAAAGACACAAAACCTATAATATTTGAAGGAGATGGGAAGAGGAAATCTTTGTTAACAAAGACAAGGGTCATGAAGACTGCATTTGTGCCTGAATCCAGAGATGCTACCTTTTAAATTATTCCTTTTATTGTTACAGGAAAAGGTTGGTTTTACTTCAACTAAGCTTTGTATTTTCAACAATCCTGATTTTTTTTGCTCTCAAAAATAGGTTATTTTCAACAATATAATTGGAAACATAGACTAATTTTGTCCTCACAAAAACACAGAAGTCCAAATTCACCGATTTTGCTTTAAACAAAAATTCTTTCTCAGACCTCTAGTCTCAGCATAGAAGAGATTAAATGATGGTTTAAGCTCAACCCTCTTGAGACAGGTACTTAAAGGTGTTTGAACATTTCTTCTTTATCCCTTTTCTAAGAGCTAAAGTGCTAAAAAGAATTTTCTTCCTCAAAGACCACTGAGGTCTGACAGAGATAATACCAAAAATTTGCTGCATTTTAGGACTCATGAAAGTAGAAGACTGAATATATGCCCTAGTTTACCATATAGATGCACTTCTGGTGGCAAAATTGCCTCAAGTTCACAGCAATAATAATTTTATATTTAATATTGTTTCCAGCACCTGAAATCCCATCTTCTGTTTTCCCTGCTTTTTCCAATATCCATTAATGTCTTTTGCTACAGCTCCTACAGCACATGTATATCAGCTGGCCAACATTTACTGTTATCTTTTAGGGGGAGGAAACTCAAAATAACTTTAGAATAGCCACTAAGCACACCATATGTACGGCCTCATGTGTCAAAACTGTAAAATAAATGGCTGTGATTGGAATATAATATGCTCTGTTTTAGGTCCATAACCTTTAATGTCACATGCCAAGCACTGCTTCTTGTTCAAAACTACTGCAAACTTCCCAGGCTAGCCCAGCCAGATGAAAATCTGGTGCCCACAAGTACATGCAGGCTGTCATTTGAAAGAAGCTCTCCGCTTAATTCCACAGTCACCATCTATCTAGGTAGCAACCCCAGACACGAAGCCCTAGGCGAAGCAGAAGGCCATGCTCTAAAACATGCAGAAGCCTATTTCCCTAAGGACTCTGGAAAGCTTTGTATGGTTAATCTGCTGCCAGGCATACCCAGGCAAGGTTTTCCTCAGCTGCTTGCAATGCCCAGGAGGTGGACAGAGTGCAGAACACATCATGTCACAAACATTTTTGTGGCCACTTATCAGGAAAGCCATATAGATTTAACCAACAAATCTTAACCATAAATTTAGCCAACTAAAACCCCATTCAGACTTTTTTAAATGTTTTGGTCTGGTTTTCTGTTGAGTATTTATAAGATCACTACCAATTAAGCTGTGTTCTGTTTAGGTTTCCTTATCTAAATTGCCTATGTTCCATTACCGTTCTGTTTCTACTTGGATAAAACAATAGCAATGTGTAGTTATACCTCTTCCACAGAGACAGTGGAGAGACCAAACCCACACATTTTCAAATTTATGTTATTGACTCCACATCATGTAGGTAGGACAGTTTCTCATTTTTCACTCCAATTTCTCAAATAAATTAATCCATCAGGTTTACAGATTATAGTTATATTCATCTGCCTACATGGAAATAGACATGCACTGACCTGCAATACTGTGTTCTCCAACCACTTTTATTATAGTCACAGATTCTGGCGTTGTCTTATAGGAAAACTTTAGACCTTTCCTGTTTTGGGCTAGCTTCAGAAGTATTCAAGTTCTCCATTAGGATCTCTAGCCACATTATTTCCCCTTGAACCTGAAAGTCCAACATCATATTTCATCCTATTTAATTCAGTAGTTGATATATAAGTGTTTCAAATCTGACCAAATGTAACATTATATGCACATTGTTTTTGCAGCAAAGCCCAAATAAGATTATGACACAGAAGTATACTCTAGATTCATGTGGCATACTCAGACCTTCACTTCTGTGTGTTAGTGTGTGGGTCTGATGTTCCCAATAGCCAAATACCAGTCTGGATTCTCACTCACACCTGCTTCCCAGTTGGGCGAGGTGAGAAAATAGGAACTCTGCACAAAGAGAATTAAAATGAGATTAAGGTAGCAAGAAACAAAGACTTCACCCATCCTCCCGCCTTTCCTCAGAACTCCAGACTCTTCTACTGCCTCTCCTGGAGCAGCAACAGAGGGGATGGGAGAAGTGTATGTTCAGAACACAGCAGATCCTCTCTTCCTCCCTTTCCCCCTCACATTGTTCCACTGTTCCAACATGGACTGCAGTCATTCAGGAACCTGCCTGTATGGCATTTATCCAGGTTTTCCCCAAGGTGCCACCACCTTGGCTGCAGGGCTCAGTCATGCTGGCTGGAATGGGCTGTGTCCAGCCGCTCTCACAGAGGTCCCTGCAGCATCTGGGCACCTGCACCTGGTACAGTCAAAAATATCAGAATCTACATATATCAAGGCCAGAATGAACCAGAAAAAGGGTCAATCTAGCACAAAGTATTACATTTTACTCAGATTTGGCCTGGTCTGACTAGAAGTTTGCATTTATCAGGACAAGATAAAAGGGCCAGAAGTTGCAGCTGTGGAGGTTTAGGTTGGATATCAGGAAAAAGCTTTTTACGGAAAGGTTGACTAGGAAGCACTGGAATAGGCTGCCCAGGGAAGTGGGGGAATCATCAGCCCTGGAATGCAGCACCTCAGACTCACCAGCACTGCTGATACACTGCTTCGGGCATCCTGAAGTTCTTATAACATTCAGTCCCCAGGTTCTTAGTTTTACTTATATTTCACCAAATCTCTGACAGCACAACATTGGTCACTATTTTCTCAGCTGTCACCAATTTTATTGTTTTTTCATTAGATTTGAACAACTGAAATAAAGCTTTCTAGGTGAAGGTCTGTCACCTACATGTTTCTAATATCCTACTTTCCAGGCAGTGTTTGCCTCAGTTCAGCAGCCGCCTCCTTTGGGGCTTTTGCCTCTAATACTACATTCTTTTTTCTCCTACAGAGATTACAGGTCCATGAATAGAAAAAAGTATCATCTTCTATATGCTCACTTATTTAGTTTTTAATTCTTTACTATGACTATTCTGATATTCACTCAGAAGTTGAAAGGAAAAAGAAACATTAAAATCCCTCTCTATAATATTGGTACGTACAGAGCTAGGAAGGAGAAAGTTTATTCAACTTGAATAAACTTTACATGGAACTTTGGGAAGTATCCATTGATGGAATAGTATCAATCCAATATGCAATGCTTTAGAAATTCCATCTTGTGTCTTTTATTTGCGTGTCATCATATTTTTTCAGCTATTGTTTTTAATGTGGTTGCCCTAGTTCATGCCTTAATTAATTGTTATCCTTTTCTTTCTTCTGTTTTTTGGTGTCTTGTTGTCGTTTTGAATTTGGGGTTTTTTTGGTGAGATGGGGATTTTCTTTTGACTTGGGGAAATTTTTAGTCCCTCCACCACTTTTTGGGTACCACATTTTTCTGACTCTCAGCTCTTAAATGCCCCAACACAGAAGTGGTGCTGCCCACTCCTGTTGAGCAGTACTGTGTATGCCCTCTTTGACTCACTCCACAGACCAAAGGAAGGAAACAGTTGTCATATTAGAGGAGCATGGGCTTAGTTAGAAGGATTCATATTTTTTTAATATAGAGAGCAAAACCTAGGATGATTTACTTGTAAGTTTTATCTCTTCTACACTGAAATAATCCATAACATTATGTCAAAGCAGTGCAAAATCAGAACTGAATGTCATCACCACAAAATAAAGGCACAGAAGGTTTAAATTACACCAATTTACACATCAGAATAACAAAAAAAAAAAAAAAAAAAAGCAGTCAATGGTTTTCCAAGGCATTTAGATTAGATTGAGTTGTTGACTATCATGTTAGTACTTTGCAGTATGGCCACTGTCCTGGTACATAGGACACAGTCAAAATGGAGAAAAGTAGATTTGAGATTAAGAGGTTGGCCTTTATCATTCTTCACCCCAAATTCTTTCTAAAACATTGGGCATATAGATGTAAGTTTCTGGTGCAGCTCATATAGTAGTTAGCTCTGATGTTGAGCTCTTTATTCTGTTACTAAATCACAGTATCTCAATTATGTTCTGTTATTGTACTGAAATATTATAGTATTCTTAAGGCTCAAGTGACTACAAGAGACACAAAAATATGCTCCACTGTACATTGCGTGAAAACTAATTGGCCTCCAGATATAGAAAAGTGGAAATGTACTGTAGATAATTAGGTCAGTCTTGAGGGCCTTCTAGGCCTGCCTTTGACCCATAATATTTCTAACTCATGGATGCAGTTAGAGTAAAACTGTTATAGCCCAGAGGGAGTGCAGATTTAAAGGTCTTTGCTTGTCATATCATTTGGTATTTTCTCAGTTAATAAAAAAAAAACACAGAGATCAGAACTTGTAGGAATGAGGATTTAAATTATGTATTCATTTTGGCATTGTAACTGAGCTTAACAATATTGTTTTGCAGCTCAGAAGAGATGCTGATTTGTAATATTTTCATGGTTAACAGTATATGCAAGGCTGTGGGGCTTTGACAAACACTAACAAATTTGTAATTCCAAATTTAATTAATTTGTGGAATAAATATATTTCTCAAATCCTCAACACCTCACTTCACCTCTCTGCTCAACCCACTCACCAGTGTAAGCTCATTTAAAAAAACCTGAAGGGTATAATTCAGTTAAATGTGACTGCTTTTCTCCCTGCCTTTTTAAATGAGAAAGTATAATAAAAATCCAATTTGGTTCCATGATTATCTAAAATCTAACACACTGCAAACCTACTACCATGAGCAATAAGGAGCATGTCTGTTGGTGTTTTGTTCAACTTAGGTATGCACTCAAGTAACTACGTCTTCATTTGTGTTGTGCAGCAGTCTCAGAGAGTCTATTTGGATGAAATTAAACTAGAAAGTGCTCACTCCACAGCAGCACACCTAATGCATACCACATGAAACTGGATGTTCAGACCAATCATACCAGAACCAGCCAAAAATAAACCCATGGAAACATATTGAGTAGGGATGTCAGATCCTCTAGCCTTAGAAGGATGTTCCTGTTATGCTGGACTAATTTACTGATTAATATTGACATAGCCTGTGATGGTGTGCCTGAAGGCTCAACTTCTGAGAACAGATCATCTTGACGTGCTTCAGATTTCACTGCATAGTTTCACAGGGTTTAAGGAGTAGAGTGTTGTACATAACAGGGCAGCCTGGGCTAATGGAGCCCAGCAAGGCATAGATCCATGCCCAAAAGTACCCTACTTTCCAGATGTGTTTTATTATGTCTATTTTATGTTATATTTTAAATCTAGTTTCCTCTGTCATGTTCATAACATCTGACTGGAGTTCAACCGGACTGTGCAGGGTTACTTGAACACACCAAGTACAGTCCTTCCCTTGCCAAGTATTGGGTAGGATGAATCTGCAGAGTAGGAAAAGAAACATAAGTCCTGGACTTCTGAATTAAATAAAAGTACAGGGCTGAACAGTCAAGCAATCACAATCTGAACTGGCTTGGATTAATTAAACCTGCTGCTGCTCTGAAAGTAGCAATTTACTTAATGCCCTGATGTTTTAGAGTGAATGAAGCTCAAACAAGGCCAGTACTAAACCTGCTCATTCACACAATTTCGGTTCCTGTAAACCTCATGGTCTATGATGATTGCTTTCTCACTGCTTGCAGAATGACCTAACTCTTCCACAACCATTACACTGTTTTTTAACAGCTTGGGAAGTCAGTCCCACGGTAAGTCTGGATCTGAACAACTAGAGCTGCCCTTGGTTTCCAAAAGTCATTAAGAATACAATAATTTTGACTGTCCTTTTGGAGCTGCTGGATAGGCAACAGAAGTTCTGAATGTCCTGAAGGACAGCGCCAGGTTACCAAGAAAAAATATCAGAGAACAAAATGTCTACTAAGCATTAAACTAAATAGCCAAAACAACCAATTATCAGTGGATTCAGTTCTTCTGCAAACTCAACTTTCAGAAAATACCACTGCAAAATATTCACTATTCCTGAATCCAAGGCATTAGCAAGACATACTGAATAGCTGGTTGCTCTTGTGTGACTAGAGTTTCCATGGCTGGTCAGCTTAAAGTCATCAAAATCTCTCATCTAACAAAAATAGAACTGGTGAGGTAGTCTTTGCCAAATATATTATTCAAAGAGTACTGCTGTTACTCATCAACACTGTTCTTCAGCAAACAGCTTTTAGCAGCATTTGACCAATTGTGTAGCTGGCTGAGTAGTATTCACTGAATAAACTAATTCATGTATAATAGGAATATTTGCTGAATAATTTATTTGAGGAATATTCTTTTCAAGTATTTGACAACCTCCATTAGATTCCAATAAAATCTAAAACATCACCTAATTAAAAATAGTTAAAAGTCTGTTTACAAAAATTGGCATTATTCTTTGGCACATGTTTTGTGCCATTTGACTAATTCTCCAGTTCCTAGATAAAATTATAACTGAATAACCTGCACAGGAAAGCAGATTCAAACTGCTCAAAGCTTTAAACTGCTATTCACTGCTATTTTCAAATATATGCATCTCTCAGAGGCCACCCCTGTAGCCCACTTCCACTGCCAAAACCTGGCCACAAAAATAGATACAACCTATCCTTTCCTACATGTGGCAGGCAGAAGAGCTCAAGATGTTTCAAGAAATCAGCTGTGTCTTGGCATGTCTCACTAGAGTGAGAGAGGGATAATGGACACCAGGAATGGTGATGGGTCTAGGTAAGACACGGCTTCTTAGGCAGTTGTTATATGTTATCATTTCTACCTAAAACAAAAGTCATATCTTACAACTTGTGGAACTGTAAATATGCCAGTGAACAAAATATTGTTCCCTTACAGAAAGAATATTCTTTCTGAGCAGTGTCTTCCATTTATTGTTTGGTTTTTTTTTCAAGTAGCCTTCAGATGCCTCTGCTAGATACGCTAATGTCACTGCAGAGCAAATATGCCTCAAGTGAGTTTCTGCCTCAAGAGTAGAACAAAATATGTAGAATGCCCAAAGTCTGAGAGGCAAATCTACAGTTGCATTTCTGATGGAAGCGGAATCTTTACGTCTGTTTTGGGCTATGCCTCAAAAATATAACCTTTCCCACTAGCACTATCTGATGTTAATTGGAAATGCCCAAATACTGAGCTGGACTGAACTTTCTGGAAAGTATCTTGATTTTAAAATAAGTTTATTTATTGACTTTCCTTTCCACATATGTTTTTACTGATACCACCCCCCCCACACCCCCAAAACCAGATTGTTTTGAGTAAATGCTGCACCAGTGAAAAAAAATTCCGAAATTTAGCTTTACTCTGAATACTAATCACTTGTTAAATGTGTCTCTCAAATTTCCAGCATGGCTTGAAGCACGTTACCCATTTTTTGCACATCTTGTAGCTTTGTAGTCCCTTCTAGGCTCTTATTTAAAACCCAGTATAAGCCGACCTTTGTAACTGTACACAAAATGTAACACAAATTGTAATTGTTTGCAGCATCATCTTGCTGCTCACAGGATTCTCAGCTGCCCATTGATGCAGAAGAATCAGTGGCCACCTTTTATTCTATATCCACATTGCTCCATTCATGAGAAAACCTTTTCCTAACACTGGTTCTTTAGTGATGAGCACTTGACGCGTCTCCTGGTTGTTTGCCAACCAGTCTTCTTCCCATTATCACTGCCAGAACAACAAGACTTTCAGGATCAGACTTTATTTAAATCCTGTAGCCTTTACCTCCCACTTCTCTTTTGTTTTAGTGGGCATTTTGTCTCCCTGAAGAATTTGATCTCCCAGTGGTTAATCTCATTACAGATAATCCCATGTACTGAAAATCCCTCCAATCAGATAATCTTATGAAGAGCTTCCCTCTGCTGCCTTCCCACCATTCTTTCAGGGCTGAATTATTTTGATCTAATAAATAAATTGATCTCACCTACATAAAATAATTTTACCTTTAGATTAATTGGTTGGTACTGAAGTACTAACCTCACACTTTGCATTCAGTGCTATTTTTTTTATGGGCAATAAAGAACCAGGCTAATATTTAGGTCACTCAGCACTGGCATATATGAAAGAACTGCAAGATGGCCAACTAGATTCCTACTCAAATACTGGTGACAAAAGGAAGCACAGACTTCTGAACAATATTAATATTCAGTTTATTAATACCTATCCATATCTATGAAATATGGGGATGGTAATTACTATTATAATTTCAGTGGAAATTAACTACATATAAATCTAAATATCATCTTTCAACTAATATGAACAAGAGTATATTCATTTACACTTGCATCTGTATGTGTACATACTGCACAAATAAATTTTAAATCGTAACTTCAAGACATACAATTCAGTATTGTAGCTGTAAAGTTTAAGCGATACCTGCTTAATGCAGTTCCATGCAAATAGGTGCAGTAAATGAATTCGTAAAACTTTTGTCATGTATAAATGAAATAAAATTTAAATTTAAAGAGCCTCTACAAAATCCATGTTTATCAAATTTCTATATTCAAAGCAATCCTGTTTACTCAAGGAAATATTATTCTTACTGTTGTATTAGAGTGAACAAAAATTCCAAAGGTTTTAACTAATTAACATACTCAAGATTTAAAGATTGAAATGTTGTTTCCTAATACAACACTTCTGCAGCTGTATGCATGCTCTACTAAGCATCACATTACAATATTCTTGACAAGCACTCTATATCCAGTCCCTTTCATTACTGAGCCTTTGAGAATGCTTGATTTTTTTTCCGAAAAAGACTGGATCAGGTAAGGATAGCTTTGTTTGCCAAATCAAAAAGTGGAGTCAGATATTTTATGCCAATTTTATATTATTAAATGAAGACACTTTACATTTTTCCTAATTTATCTTTTAGCATACACTGAAAAATAATTAGTATTCAGACACCAGATATAAATTCACCATTCTCATTTCTCCATCTTCAGAGAATTGAAAAATCTAGTTTCTTCTGACATTTGATAGCTAACTTTTAATAGTTGGAAAATAATCAAGAATCTGTCAACCTCATAAAGCTAATCTTAGGGTGATACAGCTCAACACTTCTGTATATTTTCAGTTAGGAAAATGAAATACTTCCAGCAACTAGAAAACTTGTTGCCATACAGTGTAATTGAAAACTTCTGTTTTCTATATGATCAAATGATGACTAATCTATCATATACTTTGTTGCATTATGCAGCATACGAGCTAAGTAATTAGCTGGAAGCAAATCTTTTTCATTATTTATCATGAACTGTTTTCCTCCCTAAATTAGCAGTAGCACAGTAGGTACTAAATAATGAAAAGCTGCCAAGAAACCCCTCTAATTCACTTAAACTTATTACATTACCAAATATTTCTAATGAAACTTGAATGCTGTCAAAAAAAAAAAAGAAAAATAAGTGGGTTATTTTTATGTGTTTTTGGAAACATTACATATTACAGTTGTTTTGAAGCATTAGCAGCAATACAGAAGCATTCACATTTCAGCCAAGTTAATTATTGTTTTCTCATCTGAAAAAGGAAATGGAATTTTGATGACAATATACAGATTTTTCTCTGTCTTAAACATACCTTTAGAGCACTCACTAAAATATAGTCATACTTAAATCTTGTGCAGGAGAGATTCTGGTATCATACATTTCACAGTTTTCTTAGCAGTAAAATTGTTTCAATAATTGTGTCCTTTAATTATATAAAAATTACTTTTATTACTTATGTTTGCATTTTTTTCTACATCTGGCAGTCTTTCATGAAGAACAGCTATTACTCAATCATTGGAAACTTTGACATGAAAAATACTTTGTTCATCTTTGTAGATAATGCAGCATTTCTTCTCAAAAGTAATCAAGCAAAAATAGTTCATACTTTCTGACTATTTCACGCAGAACAATTATCAGAAACATTTGATCTCTCTGTATTTTGGATTATCTGTAGCCCTCCAGTTATTCTTGTTCAAAGAAGTCTTCTTTTGTTTTTGAAGGAAGACTGATGCAATATTTCTTTTATAATTTCTGTCAAAGTTATGATATGTTCACATCTTATTTACCAATAAAAGCACCTAAATAACACTTAGGCTCAGCTTTGTTATCAATTATCCCACATTATCATATGTGGTGTACTAAACAAATCATTCAAAGTATTGTGTCCCATAAAACCAATATGACAAATATAAATAAATACAATACAATCATCTTTAGATACCCAGCACGCTGACTACAGAGCAACTGCCCTACAAATACATTTTAAAGGTAACTTTCTGAATGTCAAAGCTGATAATGTTTACAGCTTCACCATTTTTTTTTAAACTTGGGATCCTGGTTTTTTAAAAAATCAGTGGAAGTATAAAGTATGTTAAGCCTATGAGTGTAAAGTACTCCTATTTGAGAAGCCTTGATCTTAGACCAGCTGGGCTGAGAATATAAAACAGCCTTCAGAGCAGCAGCTCAGTATGAGTCATTCTGATATCCCTCTGATGGGGTGAATACTAATAATACATCTCTCTGTTTGTTGTGCTATTTTTTTTCCCTCACTCAGACAAGGGAGGGAAACCTTTATGCTTCTCTCCTCATATAAATGAGTCTGTATCTGGCTCAAAGGAAGTTTTCCACCACAGTTCTCTGAAAATTACAATTTTGCTGTAAGGTCAGAAAAAGATGACTTGTTTTCCCAGTTCAACACTGCAGCTCAGAATCTCCTTTCTACAGCCCTCTCAGCAGTGGTACAATAGAGTGAAGCTGGAGATCTTCAACATACAGGCTGGCAAATTCAAATAAGAGTTCAGAAAACTCTGTTAAGTCCCTTGACCCTTAAAGTTACAGTCAGAGACTTTTTCCCTTCTCAGAGTTCTCATGCAATCTTTGCCGTAAAGTACTCGCACAAACGGTATACATCCACATTTCACATGGCCATTAATCACAATGGCTTCTTCCTTGCACAACTCTACCCTGCTACAGTGCAAGAGAGGGTGAGAAAAGAGCTAACAATTACAGTTTCTGGTCTGCGATTTGTGTTTCAAGTGTTTGTGCTGTTAAATGATTACAAAGAAACTTAATTATTTTGGTGTTTCTTAACTGCTGGAAATACCTTTCTGGTGCTCCTATCAAGTGTTGGTTTTGGGACTTTTCAGGTCTACCTGGAAAACAGCACCAGTATTAGACAGCTGCTCAGCAGGAAGCACTTTTCAGACCACAGTTTCACACTGAGGTACCCAAGCTTTATTTTCTGGTATCTGCATAAGTACAGGAATTTCAGCTACATCAAGGCAAGCATTTTTTAAAAATAGTGCCACTATTACACTTTAGTGGAGAATTGCATCTTAATGGTTAATGGATAAGTGACTGAATAAATAGTCACTAAAAGTAGTTTATTTTACCACTAACTAGTATCCTTAATTGTCTTTCCTTTCCAAAAGACCATGTTAGCTAGCCATCCCTCTCCAGGAAGTCATTGACAATTAAGCTCCTGGTGGACTCTGTGTCATGACAGCTGCTCAAAACACTGTAAGGAAGATAGGCTGAATAACTGAAAATCTAGCTGGCTTTAACTTTTCACAGCATTGTTCATTAAATTAGTACTAATAAACATCTGCAATCTACTTCATTATTTCCTTTTCAAAAAAACATGACCAGAATCCATCTCTAATCCAAGCTGAATATAACTTTGCTTTCAATAACAAGATGTCAGGCAGTCTTTATTTTGTATGATTGCTGCGTAAGAAAATATATGCTGTCACAGCATTTGCCAAAAAGAACAGAGATATCTGCAAGGACATTTAATTAATGTAGTAACTAATAGTCACCACAAAGAATCATATTACCAAATAACATAATCTATTAGCTCATAAAGAATATTTTAAATGAACTACTTTGAAAGAATTACAATGAAAGGTTATGCAGGAGTGAAAGTAGCTATACATCTTCTAATATTTGTGCTTCTTTCTAAACATCTATTTTTCATTTTGTTGTTTCTCATTCCCTTAGGTACAGCATGAACTTAAAAGCAACCTAGATTCTTCACAGGATTTTTAGAGTATATGATGGATCAATAATTTGTTGGTTTGTTTATGAAATATGCCAACTTACCAGGACAGAGTCATTTTTAAGAAAGAAAGATCAATATATATGTGCATAGATTTATGGGTGTTTTTGTTGCAATCAAAATAAGTCTTTTTGTTTAAAGAACTCTAAAAGGCAAGCTTGGCTTTTCTTTTTCATCAGTGCATTGGTGTGAGCAGGCCACTTTAATACTAAATGCTGATAAATACTACTTGAGAATCTTTCATTCTGTTAAAATCCTTTTGGAGTTTAAGTGGAGTAAGTTCTAAAAACACAAGCAACAAGCCTACTAAGGCTTTATAAACATGACGATGTCTACAGCGTGTTCACTTCTTTAAATATGTGAAACACTTGCCTTGACCTATGGATCTTATCCACTGCTGCACTTTTATTGCATGGATAGAAGTTTCTCAGGAGAAAAAACCAACACCAGATGGGTCGAACATGGGTTTGGACCTCCAATTTCCTTGTTGCATCACTCACACAGGTCCACAAGGTTTTTCTTATTTCTTGCAGCAGCATTGCAAGTGTGATATCTGACTTGCATCAGTTTTCAATGTCTTCAGTGCCCTGTGCACTCTATTAAACTTAACTACTATCCGCTAGTTTTGATGTCAAAGCTGAATACACAGAAGCATCATGAGCACTACTGAAAGGGTCCAAAGCCAGGTTGCAAGGGGGTTTAAGAAACCTGATCTAGTGGATACCATGGCAGGGGTTAGGAACTGGATGATATTAAGGGTCCTGTCCAAACCAAACCATTCTCTAAGTCCCTTGGGGTTTCAACAATCCTAATAATGTTCTCTAATTGCTTTCCTACCAGCCATGAACATAGGTACCCTGAAGGCACACAGGACTTTAGCAGCCACTCTTCACACCTCAGCGAGAATTTGAAACTAGGTGCATCTCAGCCTATCTCACCCCTAGGGTCCACTTTATTTTGGTATTCTCAGAAGCCATAAAAACAGAATGGCAAGATGATGATAGTACTGGATATACAATATCTAACTTTTACCTAGTAGATGCAGCATTCATCTCTCACAGAGGTAAGAATAGTCAGTCTTTCCTCTTCTCGGGCAGGCCCGGTCAAAATTCTGTAAATAATCCTAGTAAGAGGGATCTCATCTCCTTTCTAAAATGCTGAGCAGACGTTTTCTATATGCAACCTAAGGACTAGACCCTGTATGTACTATGTAGTCTACTGTAAGATGAACCTAAAAGTAATGTGAGTTTTGACATTGTTACCATGAAAACATCCAGAGTCCTTCAAACCCACACGGGCCACTTAGCAGCTGTTATCTCACATGCACCAACAGGCATGATGCATGCCCAAACTGAATGAGACATGTTTAACCCTTCCAAATGTTCTTCAGCAGGGGATCAAATTGAAATATAAAAATGGAGCTCACCGTAGTCAGTTGTAGTTCAGTTCCCTGAATCCTAGTCACTGAATAGACTCCCACTGAACACAACAATCTGAGATCCAGACTGTTCATGTGACAGTGCATTTATTTTGTTGCTGCTGGTATGGATGCAGTCTTGATTTACTGAAAAAAAATCTGAATAAATTGGCCACTACCCTCTCAGCAGAATCTCTTCCATTCATGACAGAAAAGGTCTGTCTTTCAAATCAGAGTAAATACTGTAATCAAAGACACCTTTTTTCCACTTCCTAATTTTACACCTAAAGGATGAAATGAATATATATTATTATATACAGATTACCTAATAATGAAATAAAATATATATTAGAAGAAAATTAATTAATTTATTTACTGGATAGATAACTATACTCAAGTGATAACCTTTTTTGTTTGAAAATATCATTTTCTTTGATAAAGAAAAAAGATACAGTTGCATTTTTTCTGTCCTTCACGCAAGTTAATTTTTTGCATAAATTGTCCATAATTACAGTGAAATTCCATAAACTTTGCTTATGAAACAAGACACCACAAAATTTATTTTTACTGCTTGAGCAACTAAGCTAGGCTATTGATCTCTCAATTCTTTGTGTGATTTCAGATAGCTTCCTCAAAATATAGTAGAACAGTCCAGGGTTTTCTGTGGGAAGAGGATAACATGATGCAAGTCATCAGCTAAGTACAATTTATTCAAATCTTTGCCAAATTCTGTTTTCTTCCTCAATGAATACATTCACTTCCCCACTTTCCCTCTCCCCACTTCCAAAGTTATCAAGGCATCATTAAAGCAGCCTTGAGAAAAGAGAACTCAAGGAAAAAAAGGCAAGATTACCTTGTTAAAAAGATTCAAATCAGCTACTAAAACAAGAAGAAATAGCAAATAAAATATTTAAAATATTTTAGAAGATGCTATTAAAATTTTGATTGTGTCATGTGAAGTAGAACAGCCCCCCCCTTCATATGCCAAATGTTCCCCAAAATAGCCATTTAAATGACGTAATTGATTAGCTTCCATATGCTTTTATTCTCAGAATTAAAAGAAATGTGCAAATTATTCAGGACATTCATTTTTCATTGATTTAATCTACAATTCTATTACATCAACAAAATGATCAGAAAATCATAAAATTTAAAAAAAAAACCTTTCAAGGCTTTGTAGAGTTGCCTGTAACTTTACAAAAGTAACCAGGGGAAATTTACCTTTCTTGTCTTCTTCTGACTCTGGCTGTCATGGGTAAAATTCTTAGTTGCTGTCCTACTGATTAAAAAAAAAAAAAAAAGGCATCAAACCACAACATTCAATTCTGTCAGGGCTGTCAAAACAGTAGAGAAAATTACCCAAGAGTTCTCTCTGTTCTTTGAATAAAATCAAGGAAAAAAAGAACACATTTCCTTCATTTATATTTTTATTTCTTTCAATATGCCTGTCCAGTTCTAAACATAATTCATTCTTGGGTTTTTTCTACCAGTGTTGATTTTATTGCCTAATTTTTAAATGAATTCAATACAATTTAAAGAAGTTACATATCACTAATAAATACACTGGATGTACCTGATTACACAAGCAGTGGTCCACTTCAATGGATAATTTACCTATATTTATTGTTTTCTACATCAACATGTCACACTAAGTGTTAAATATTAATAATTACAGTTTTATTATGAATTTTTCTGTGATGTGTCTTAACTTACAGTGAGCTAAGCAAAGTGTGAAATTGTAAAATAGATTTTTTATTGAATTAATATATAACAATTAATATTCCTCTTTTGTACATTACAGTTTAATTAACAAACTTACTTAGCAGTAATAAAAAGTCTATATCACCCCAGAAAGTCTATGATGCTGTGCTAAATTTTGTGTTTATTTATCCCATAAATCTTTAGATAAATTCTGTTTGTTCAATTTGAGCTAATTAAGAACATACACAGTCAAAGAATACATTAGACCTCAACAATGTCCAGCTGATTAATGAATCAACTTTAAATTACTACACTGTTTGCAGTAGCCTGTATTAGAAATACTATTTTCACATTCATTTTATGCAATATGTAATTGGATCTAATCTATCAGTCTTTGAACTCTTCTTTTTCTCTGTCCCTGTTACTTGCAGACAAAAACACTTCAAGAAGATCATGTTGCTTTTAATATAGCAATGTCTGCTTTTCCAAGTTTCTCCAACATGAACAAATAATTCCAGTAATAATAATAATAAACTAATCTAATCTAAAATAATCTCATAATGCAGGTGCTATTTTAGGAATTTTGCTATAACATAAAATGCCCAGAGTAAGGATGAGGTGTTACCTGTCTTTGAACTTTCAATATAAAAACTAGCAACCACTTCTTGAAGATGCTAATTTATGGATTTCATTAGGTTTTGTTGAGATGAGTAGGAAACTCTTGGTTTTGCTTTACAGTTTGCTGGGAAAGATATTCCACTGACAGAGTAGTTGTTGACTGTGTATAATGTTAGAATTTCTGAAACAATGACTATTTTTGTTTAAACCCCTGGAGATCAGATTACATCTCACCTTGTAAGTCCCAAAGGAATGAAATTCATTACTATTGTGATCCCATTCTTTGTGCATGTTGACAATGTCTTGAGAAAAAAAAAAAAAGAGTGATTGAAAAGACCACACAAAACAATTTCAAAATGCTTTAGGCACAAACTATGTGAGTGACAACTACAAATTTAAGCGCTGTAATTCTTTGATTAATAGAAAGAAAGTGATTTAGATTATTTTGATAACAGCCTTTAGGAAAAAAAATGACACTTAAAGGACTACAGAAATTTGAGGTTTGAATTACTTGCCTAAGATGTGTTTTTAAAAATAACCTGTCACCTATATTTTGGAAGAAGAAAGAAACCGAGTTATTGGCTTTTTACAAAGTAAGCTACCTGCTGTATACTCCAGAAGTGACACTTACATTTTTTCTTCCCATATCCAAAACCCTAAGAACTTGAAACATATAATAGTCTATTACAGAGCCAGAGTATGGACATGATAAGAAAGCAAATTCAGAATTTACCTCTAGTTCACTAAAAAGAGCAAAGCTATGGTCTCTTCAAAAAATACTTACATACAAAGACTTCTCATTATTAACAGCAGTTTTGAAGACTGGCTACACAGATCAATAATGCATAATCACCAAGTGCCAAGTAGACTAAAATGAAACAGAATTACCTGTTTTAACAAGTGCATTTGAAGCTCAAATCTGTTCTGAAGTTCTACTTGTGTGACATAAAGGAAACCAATTGCACTCATTTAAATGCAGAATTAGGTCAAATGAAGAATTTGGTATCTAACTGAAACCCCTTGTTTTACTGTTATTAATTTTTCACAACGAAAAATCTGGAACTTCTCAGTGCTTTTAAACACCATTGCACAACTCAGTATCCCCTCAGAAAGGAGAAGCCCAGGAACTCTGTAGATCTGTAAAGAAATCCAATATGCCATTTCCCTGTACACATAGACCTCTGGAACACATTTGTATCTTCCATGCTGCCATTTTTCATTGCAGCTTGACCGCTAGAATTATTCGATCCCTCACTTTTCTGTATCTGTGGTCTGATTTTGTGTAAAAAGTTAAAGGAAAGTGAAAGATCCTGATAAAGAGTACGATCTTCCTGTGTCACTTGTGTCCCTCTCCGAAAATCCAAAAGATCCTTGCTTAGGTTAAATTACAGCTGTTAGACCAATCCATCAGTGCTGACACCAAGTGATGTTTCTTGACAGAAAGAAAAAGACAGCATTTGTTTAAGTTGTCAATCTCTCATTTTTGTAGCAACCTTCACATTGGTTTGAGCCTTCAGTTCATTATTCAAGAAAATAATTCAATCTTACTCAAACAAGATTTCTGTTTCAGTACATCTTCAGAAAACTCTTTACTGAGATGTATCAAGTAGATATTTGCGTATTACAAAGTTCTTAAAGAAACACAAAATTTACACCTTTTTTAGCTTTTTTGGTGTAAATAAATACCTATAAATTAGGGGATTTGCAGACAGGCATAACAACAAGTTCAGCCTAAAGTACTATCTATTTTGTTTCTCATAATTATTTTGTTCATAGTAACTGCAAATTCAGATGAAAATTTATAGCATGACTCATTACTGAGGGACTAACAACAAAGTTCACCCAGGCAGCGAAACTGCAGATTTCAAAGGTCCCCACTGAGTCAAACAGGAAGAATAGCAAATTGACCTTTGTGAAGGCATTTAAAAAACCACCATTTTTCTCTTCATCCTCCTCAGAGGAAAAGATGCAAATAGCAGAAGCATTCGCATAGAGCACATGAATATTTGCGACGGTCCACTGTGAAAAGGATTCTTACCATAGGAGCAACGTTCTTTGGATAACTTAGGTAAGAAAGGACTTCAAGTGGTCTCAAGTCCAATCTTCTGCACCCTATGTTGAACCTCAAAATAGAACAGAACCGAATAGAACAGAATAGTTCCATTGGAAGGGAAGTACAACCATCCCTTAGTCCATCTGCACCTTACTCCAGTTTAACACTGCCTTTCTCTAGATAGGTTCTACAAGCGCTGAACAGCTCGGAATAATAAACGAACAAATTTTGCTGGAGTGTGCATGAACCTGAAGCTACTTCAGTTAAAACCACAAAAGTTCTTCTGGTTTATTTCAGGAGAGGAAAGAATGATGTCAGATTTTTTCACAAATTTATATCCCTTGTCAGATGACGTCAGTTACATGCCCAAAGTTGTTAGTACCCAGTAGCTCAGAACTCTAAACCCCAAAAAGTCTTTCCTGAAACTCTGAAGGAAGCATAGAGAAGTGGAAGTAAAGGTCCAAACAAACAGACCACATAAAGTCTTCTGAGAACACTTTCAATCCGCCAAAATCCCTAAATAAAACATCATCTTTAATGAAGAACTGTGCACCAGCTGTTTTAAACTCTATGAACAAGAAATGGTAAACCCATAAAAGAAAACTGAATCAATAAAAGCCTCTGACATTAATGACGAATTTTTTTGAGCAGTTGCAGTTGCTTCAAGTGCATCTTTGGAAGATCTGTGGTTTCATCTGGAGGCAACTCATGCCTCATCTTTTCCATCCCTCCCTAAACACTTAAAAGATGATCAAATTAAAATTTCTGCCCAGAGACTTTACAGACATACTGGCAGTGTAATTTGGGTCATTGCAGAGTAACTTAGGTATGAAGGGGTCATGGGAGGCCATTCAGTTGAACACATGGCTCAAGGCATGCTTATCAAAGTTAGATCAGATTGCCTAGGGCCTTGTCCAACCACATTTTGAAGCTCTCTGAGGATGGGCATTTCACAACCTGTCCAGACAAACTGTTCCAGTGCACTAACGCAGTAACAATGCTAGAAAAATTACAAGCAATGGAAAGTGTCTGAGAGACAATGAGACATTAAGGATTTCCTTTCCTTCCTGCAGTAAGTGATGCAGGGCTCCATGTCATGTAGGACTGCTTAGACAGAGGGTTCACAAGAAGTGAGCTACACAAAAGAGCAGAGAGTTTCACAAAGACTGAAGAGTACAAGGTTCTGCAGCCACATGCAATTCCTGGCTACAGGGGAACTATGACTTTTACTGGTGGCTGAGCCTGCCCTAGTCCGAAGAGGTAGAATAAGTGTCAGTGATATAAAAAAATCAAAACTGGCTTATGCTGTTATTGCAGGAAACTGAAACAGGTTAGAGAGGAGCTGAAAAGCTGGAAAAAGCCTCAGGTTCCCTTCAACTTTCTGTATGCTACCAAATGATGCCGTAAAAATGGGTGAAAACAAATTAATTGCACACTGCTAACAAAAAAGAAAGTATGCTGCTTTCAGTAATTTGTTGCACAACTGAGGTTCTGAACACAGACTTGATGTCAGTCACAAGACTGTTTTGGAGGAGAGAGATAGCTTCATAGTAAATAATTGTGTCTTAATAGCAATGTAGTTCTTCATTTATAAGCAGTTCCATGACTCCAACACATGCTTAGCTTTTTCCATGTTCTTCCTTTTACTGCGCTTCCATCATTCCCTAACCAACTTTCTTTGCTTCTCTTTTTGAATGATTCATCTCCTACTAAAATTAACTCTGGAACTCACAAGATAAGACCAGCGATGACCAGCTTAGCCCATTTATATTCTACATTATTTTCAACTCGTCTATTTAGATTGTCAACTCTGTGTTTGTACAAGGCTTAGTAAAATGGGGATCAATACTTGGCTGACCCTGAACCCCTGTAATGATAAATATGATTAATAACAATGCCAGATTTTTTTTTCAGTCTAAAAACACTACCAAGAAACAAATTCATTGAGGAAAGATGAAATCACAGTGGTTACTACTGCTCTATCCTCTCCTTTTCACCTGTTGTTTAGATCCAGATTCATAAAGCTAAGCAGACAGTCATTCTGCCTCAAACTTTGCTCACTTTTTTCACTGTATGAAAGATAAGCCCCTGCTACTATACAGAGAGCAATAGTTCGTTCAGCCTCCAATATCTGATATCCTTTACTTCCCAAAGTTACCTTTGGATCATTAAAGAATTTTATCAGCTAGACCTTTTGCACTCTGATACTCATCAAGAGGAGAAGGAATTCTCCAATATCTGCACACTGATAAGAAACTCCTGCTGAGAAAAAATAAATTACCATATTTTTTCTTATTTAACACATTCATTTTTTAACTGTAGTCTGTCTCAGAGCATGATCAATTAAAATTATTGCTTTTCATGCAAAACAAGATCATTATGATGTTCTACCACCTTCCCATTCTGTATTTAGCTGGCTATAGTCTATTGTGCTTGTCATAAAATTAGCTTATAAGTATTTGTAGGTAAGAGTATTTAAAACACATTATACCATGCCTAGCACTTCTTAATCACTTTTACTATAAGGGCTACCAATAATTTATAAGGGGAGGAATAAAATTTATATTTTTATATTTCCCTAATTGCAATATTTCTGTTTGAAAACGTGATGTTCAGGGACTGATAAATGCTCCTCTGAGGTAAGAATGAGTCAAAATCACATAATTCCTTCCACCTTTATGAGCAGAGGTGGCCCAAATTAGCAATTTTTGATCTATGGACATCTCTTGTCTGCAATTAGGCACAATCACTGCCATGATTTTATCACCAGATGCAATTTCTTGCAGACGTTCATACTGAAATCAGAAATGCAAGCAATAGCCTCTCTAGCCAAGACTTAATACATGTGACAAAAGCAACTCCTTATGAAAAACTGTGTTAGCTCCTTACAATAATTTTGCCAGAAAGGTTTTTGCATAGCAAAGGGAAAAATGTATCAGAGACACCTGCTTTTTACCTTCCATAGCTAAGTGCATTTTCACCTCTCTTCTCTATACCCTGATATGCTTATGATGTATTCCAAAATACTCCAACAGCTCACAAATTGATGGATAACAATTTTTCCCATAAAAATTACTGTGACAAAGGAGTGATGCAGGCAGGGGTAAGTAATACATAAATTCTAAATACATACAGCAAGTGTGCATGGGGTGGGGAATGCAGAGGCAAGAGGCAGATCATCCTTATCAACTTGATTTTTTTTTTAATGGCTGCTTTTACAGCAGCAGAGATCTTTCAAAATCATCCTTCACCAATCAATTTACATCAAGCTCTGCTATCTCTTGTCATTATGCTATTTTTCTGTCCTTCCCTCTGGATGGTCTTGCTGATGTTGATTTCATGGAGGAAGATGATGAGGATGAAAACATAACTATTCAGACAGAGAGGAAAAGCACTCAGACAAAAATTTACACCGGGTATTGAGGCCCACAGGTGAGACAGTTGAGTCTAACAGTGTATCATGTTCAGAAAGGAGTCAGGTCCTGAAAAAGCAGCACCTTCTCCAGAAGGTGATCCTAATGATTAGGCTGTATATTTAGAAAAGAAAAATCAGGGCCTGTGAAGACTGGGAGAATTAGTAGAATGTTAAAGCTAATAGAAATAATAATCAGAATTTGAATGCCACAAAGAAAGGAATGTTGAACCCTCACCCTCCACATAATTTTTTCTGTACTCCTGTAAAAGTGACTAATATGAGGTTAGAGAGAAGAAGACAGCCATATACCAACAGAATGCAAGGACTGTTATTCTACATTGTCTTTGTAATTGTGGCTTAGTGGCAGATGCTTCCCTTAGCTTCCAGGCATGTCTACCTTAAGATTCTGGGAATACTCTGGCCTCCAGAAAGTTTGAAAGCTATAAATCGGGACCCAGTTCTGATGTACACAGGAATCAATGCCTTATGCTAACAATATTCTTCTTCCAAGTATAAGGTAGAAGATTCCTGACAACACAGTTTCAGTAGAGTCAGTCAGTCCACAGATGGTAAAATATGACCACAGCATCATTCCTAGCCTACTTCCCCAGGAATACCAAGGACTGTGAGTTAAACTGTGCAGCCATTTGGCAAGGGCCAACTCTGCCCAGCTCTGCCAAACAAAGAAGGCAAAGTATAAAATGACATTGGCTAGACAGAGCATGTATCATTGCCTGGGAGGGCTTCTATTTTTCATGTTGTCAACATAAGTTTTAAAATCAGTGATAAATAGAGAGCTGGATATCAAGCCTGAGGAAAGGCAACTAATAATGATTCCATATTAGCTGTTAAAAAAATTCATTCAAGACACAAGATTCTGGATCCTGTAGCACTTCAGAGTCTTTCAGGCTTTTAGGCTTTTCAGATTCAAGGTTTTAATTAGCACTGTGACAGTTTCGAAACTGCTGTCAATCAATCTTTGAGACAAAAAAATACTTGTCAAGTTTGCATGCCCAGGGAGAGTTAAATTGAAATTAAAGTGAATTTTAAAAGATGGAAAATAATTAGGGCAGCAGGAAAAAGAATTCAGAGAAAAAGAAAGCTGTAAGAGGAAAAGTATGTTACTAATTATGCTTTTTAATTTTTATAATTAATCCTCATTCCAGTCCCAGCTCACCTTTAATAAAATTAATTAATGATTATGCAGGCAGTGTTATACTGCCCAATATTTGGTTGTGCAGATTTCCCACATCATGTGTACACACACAAGCATGCCCAAATGACCAAGTATGTGCCCATCAGAAATGCAGTAGAATGGTCTACACTGTATGAATGCTACTCCCAAACTCACATGCAGAGTTTATTAGCATATTCACTAAGCCCAGTTTCAAGTGCAAAAGCAAAGTTGTGCATTCCCTAAAGCCAGCTCGAGAAGATTACAGAGGATGTTCACACAGAACAAAAGGGTATCAGCATCAAACACTCCCATTCTTCAGTCAGTGCAGCTCCAATGCAAAAGCTGAAATCTGGGAGGATTGTAAACCTTAGCTTGTGAAAGACAGCTGTGGGAAAGACATAAGACTGAAGTGAGACAGGCACCCAAAACAGTGGGCTAAGAGAGTCCACACAAAGCAAAAGCCATGAGAGAGTGAAACATGGAGGAAAACCTGACATTTTGCTCTGAACAGTGAGCTGGGTGAAGGCAATGCACAAGAAACCCTCACTGGATAAGACAAGCAAGACTTTATTTCACTAAAGAAATGTTAATGATTTTCATAGCTCCTGAAGCTACTACATTCATATGAATGCCTATATGGGAGTGAGGAGACATGCACACATGGTTTATAGATAGAAACATATACAAAACACACCAAATGTGCTATGTAATATAAACTAAAACCCCTCTATCTACAAGGTCAGTAAAGAGACACAGTGTCACTTATACTTTTTGAAACAACTAGTTACTCTTGGTGCTTGCCTGAAATGTCTGAATTGTTGTAAGGCAAAGATCCCAATGCTATTGTCTTTGTAGAATGGTCTAGGAAATAGAAATAAATTACACACCCAGTAAATAGAAGTATCTGTAACTTCTGTGATTGTCCTGAAACATGGTTACTACCTTATGTCTGAGCAAAAGAAGAATTCTTCTGCAATGCTTTGTGAACCTGACAATTAAGCAGAAAGTAAGATAGGAGCAGGAAAACTCAGCTCCTAGCTAGAAAAGATGTTCAATTTCCAGGCACTGTCTTACTTTATAAACCCTAGTTTCATCTTTAAAGAAATATGTGAGGTCACTTCAAAGTTTCACAAACTGCTAATACTTCAAATGACAAGATAAACCGATTTCCATGACACCTACCTGCCTTTATGCATGTACTCTTCCTCAGCTGGCAAATATCAGTATCATATCTGAAAATATATTATAAATCAAAATTATATTAACTATTTCTCTTAGCCCTATGCACTGAGGCTTTATTTGCTGATACTTTTAAAGCATGCCCTGTGAGAAATGTGTTTCAAAATTATATCCTTTAGTGTCTACAGTTTTAACAGACATGTCACTGCAAACAAGCACGACAAATACTGTGACATTTGAGTTCTTCATTAGAACAAATACTGATCTATAAATTTTTTTCTTTTGTGTATAGAGAGTAAAGCATCAGATAGCTTCAGAAAGTCAATTAAAAAGAGAGATGGTGCATCTTAATCACAGGGCTTTTCCTATCTGTTTTTTCCAGTAGTTACTTAAAACCACTAACTTGAAATCAGTCACACGCCGTCTTCAGAAGTTCACTCAATCAAAGGGCCAAGCTCTGAGCAATCAAAGATCTTAAATCACTGGAGCGCCCAACATCAGCCACAGGAGGATTAAAAATCCAGTAGCCAGAACTCAATTCTTCGATCTCGCGAGCACCAGCGCATTATGAGAAGTCCCTAAAGCCCTAGATCACAGCCCAGCCTTTGCCTACTGTGGAGCTAAGTGGAAACCGTCTTTAATTCCTTAGGAGATCCTATCTTGCCAGATGAAAATAGATATTGGCCTCTGTGTGTAGGATGATTAGAAGAATGGAAGAGGATTAAACAAGATGCAAGGGGAAAGGCTCAGAGTGGCTCATTTACATGGTATTACTGCTGACAGATAGGTGTTAACAGAACAGAGCAACCTAAAGGCAAAACTGTATCTGAATTAAAGCTGCATTTATTTACTCAAGTTATAAAGGGATTAAGTCCTGTTTATTTTAACACATTCTGCACTGTTTTATCTATTAAGCACTTTGATGCTTACTCAATTGTTCTGTGTCATGCATTGCACAGCTGTTTAGGAATGTGTTTATCTTTATTTAAAACAGAAGCTTTTAAATGTTTCAAACATAAAATATAGATGCTAATGGCAAGTTAAACATTCACAGATGTCTTCTTGTCTCCCAAAATGGACACATTTTTAAAACAGACAATGGGAAAACAGACATTTGTAAGTACTTTGTAGATTGCTGACAGGAAGAACTAGGTGCAGGAAAGTATGTGTCACACATAAAGGCAGTGTCACTGACGAAAAAAATCATTGTATTTTGATTAATTTCTAATGATTAAAAATGCTTTAATTAGACAGGAAAATGATTTCACAAAAATTCAATCCTACCCAATATATCAGTCATTCTGGTACTCAGTGAGTTTTCTCAAAAGAGAGTTTAACACCTCATAAGGCAGCTACCATTTCACTCTGAGTGAAGCCCTGCAGCAGCTACTCTCAGGTGACCCAGTTCTCAGGGGAGACAGAAACTTTCCCTCCTCTGAGAGTAACGCCACAAAATCAGTTATTTGTAACATCCAGCCTCAGTGCTGCTTGGCTGCTCTTATACCCATAGCTGCCTCATTTACCATCCCAAGTTTGCTCATATTTATTATAACTGAAAAGCTAATTGTACCTCTTAACTTTGTCCATCCCTGCTTGTGCTCCTGCAGACCTGCGTCCCTCCTCCTCTTTCTTCTCTTCCTGCTCATTGCAATAATGACACTTTGCAAATGTTTGTGTTCTACTCCAAACCTTGCCAACACATTTTGCACAAAGTATTGTGAGAGTGGTCAGAAGAGAGGATGAAGATGGGCAGAGGGATAGATAATCTTTCAGAGCTTGATTTTTCAGACCTACTGGTGCTCCATGCTGCTATGTGTTTGCCTAGCTTCATGTTCTCCACAAGAGAGTATTTATAAAGCCATAGGACTCACTCAAGTGCAACCACACACTTGCTAGTCCCGTCAGTAACTTTTCTTATGATATATTTTCTGGTTCCTACTGGGACAGAACTCATGTGATGAGGCTGTGAGAATGGGCTTCTGCATGTTTATTTTTAGTAGAGAAGAAAAGAGCAAATAAAAGACAATGGAAAATAAATTTTGTCCCAAATTGTACAAGAAATAGTAAAGTTTCTACAATCTGAACATTCAGCTTCCTGCAAAAACTCACCTAATAATGAGCCCATTCCAGATGAAATAGAGGCAAAGCTAAGTACTTAGTAGGAAAAGCTTTCAAGTACTTCTGGGAAACTTTAGTATTAAGGCATCTCAGTATTCTTTGTGGAAGGCTTATTACTCATAGGAAGCTATCAGTGCCATGATGGACAGTAAAATCTGTGCAAATACTTATGAAGCCAAACCAAATTCCCCAGAAAGGGCGTCACCAAATGGGGAAGAAAAACAATAAGCAAGCAAGCAAGGAAACACCACCCACTCTCACCCCACCCTGAAAAGCAACAAACAGAAAAATGAATTTCAGACATAAGTAATAGATTCTGTCCTGCCTTGAGAAAGCACCTGGAAACCTTCATGCCCTGTAGGGCAAGAAAACCCTTGTAAAAGGGTCGAGCAGCATATATGTAGATGGATTCTTCGTGTAGATGGAGTCATATCCCCATGTTTATTGCAATTAGGTCCTCGTCCCAGTCACCTGAGCTGTCCCCAGTTCTCCCAACAAGCTTCTCAACCATCCCAAGCACTTTGTGCAGTAATGCTCTCGACCCTGCCTGCAGCTGAAGCATGACCTACTTACAGTTCATTTTGAAAGACAGTGTGACCCTGGCATTGTTGAAGACTTTTTTCTCAGTAGTGCAGTTCCTTGTAGTCTCCTACACGATCAGACTCTGCCATTAATACTTTAGATGTGAATACTGGCCCTGTTACATCAGGTACACTATTATGCACAAAGGAAACAAGACTGAAGTAAACAAGATTTCCAGGCATTAAATAATAATAAAAGAACCCAGAGACTTTAACTAGCCTGTTTATAGAGCTTCAATGCCTCTTAAAATAAATAGGTCATTGTTGATAAAAGACTGGGCTCCAATTTTATCCTTCTGTATTTTCAGAATGCTTTCCAGCATTCAAGAAAACTATGAAGAAAACCCACGAGCCTATCTGTTCATGCTTTTCTAGCCTTAGTATTGATATTAATGCCAACAAAATTAGTAATTTGACAATTAGTTTTCCACTTACCTGAAAAGACATGAAAGGCAGAAAGAAAGTAGTTTAACTAGATTATAATGTGACTGTGACAAGTCAGGTTCCTGTCATGTTACAGCCTTCCAACTTTAACATTTTCATGTCTGCTTGGCAGGTTATTAAAATAAATGAGGGTGTGTTGGACTGCTGTTGCACTTTTCTCTAATGGGAGTTCAGGAATTTGCAAGCCGCTACTGTAAATTGACCGATCGTGAAGTCTGAAAGAAGTTGGCTAAAGTGGACAATTAGGAGCATTCACTCCACAGCTGAGTGAAATACTCCTTGTTATTTTAATAATTCAGGCACAGGCTAATTTTCGGAGGCTGAGTTTGTCAAGATAATGTGCCTTGTGCTTGTCTGCTTGTCATTTTTAACTCAATCCCACATGTTACAGGTGCAGTCTAGCTTACAAAACAGGCAAATCACTCACAGTGGAATTTGCATACAGAATATAGATATATTGTACTTAGTAAAAACAGTCCAAGAAGTCAACAGATAGCTGTGATAGGAATGCACATGATGGTAAAAACTTTTGATGTTTGATAGCTGTTGTATCCCTCTTTATGCTGATATAATTAAAGGCTTTATTTGGCACTATGCATACGCAAATATGTATAATGTAAAGCATCATGTAGATTTCTTCGTAAAGAGAGATGGTGAGGCCACAGGAATCCCATGTGGCATGCAGATGTTCTGGGCAGACTCAGTTACCTTTTTCAACTTAAAATATCTCAATGTTGAAAAATGTGGTACATGCAGGGAATAGTTACTTCCTTCAGCTGAGAGGGTGAAACCTATATGAAAGATAAAGCAGTTTCCATATACATTGTTATACCCAGCTTCTGGAGACAATGGTCACACGACGGAACCATAATTCTGAAACCTCTGATTATCTTTTCTCATCTGTGTCACTTAGCAGTTGCTTCTTTTCTGCAAATGGCCTTCTCACCATGCATTTTCCTCTCATTTTCTCAAGCTTGACTTCTGACCATACAGAAGTGTTTTAGGTTCAAACTGGTTGAGAAATTCTCTAACTTGCTGCAGGCTTCCCCTGCTGATCTAAGCCCTTGCACTGAGCCAGGAGAACTCATTCCAAACAAACTTAGAGCGGATGAAACATTTCTAGGACAGCTTCTTGAAGGTCAGCTCAGACCAATCAGTTGATACTTCAGACACCAGGAACTATATCATCCTAAGGAACACCTTCACACTGCAGTAACTTTGGGGAAGGCATGCGTAACTTTCCTTATATTCCTTGAGAGCTTCATAACCCCAGAAGCCAATTAAAAGGACTGTCATGAACGGACACCCAGGGAGAAAACCCTTTACTTAGGAGAGTGCAGTTATGATGTTTACACAGAAGATAAAGAATTTCCAATTACCTGTGAAGGCTTGGCAATAGGTGCCTCTCAGTCTTTTCCACCATGAGATACATCTGCACACAGACAAATACATGTATGTGCCTATATATATGCTTACATATTTATGGACATGTGATTCTGTATTTGTATATATATACATTTATCTATTTTAAGATGCAGAAAAATTCACTTCATTATTGCTTTTTTATCATCCAGATTTCTCCCTCAAGGTCACACAAAAGAAGGCAACACAATGGACTACCTTGAACTCACAAGTCAAAAGAGTCATGATTCCACCTGATCTCTGGTCCTGCCATCACCTCCCTACATTCCAGTAGCAATGGAGCAATACTACCATCTCCTTCTATGAAACAAAACTGAAGGCAATTTTATTAACTGGATTGAGAGATGGAGGATGTGGATCCCCAGTGGCATAAAAGAGTCCATTAAAACTTCTAAGACTTTGAAAGGTGTGGTGGAGAGTGTACTTACACTTAACAGTGATGTGACATGGATTCTTAGAATAACGCACCATGAGAGTTCCTGTTTTTTGGCCATTCCTAGATACATCCGAAAACACTAAGAGCAATCTGAATTCCAATATTTGCATGCAAACCAGGCTATCCGTGAGCAAATATGAGCATTCATCATATATTATTCATTTCTGATTGCATTTTGAAAGTTTCAGTCACTCGGTCAGAGAGAAAACTCAGTCCTTGGCAGCTGTAGGTGGCCACTCACACAGCATGAGGAATGAACAGCACAGAGCAAACAGCTGAAGCAAACAGTTCAACAGTTCACTCTCCAAGGCTATCCATACAAAATTGTTCATGTAACAAAGCGTACCATATACAAGCTACTTGCACTCTGAACTTTGCATAAGAATTCATGTAATAGATTCTCTGTTAGAAAATAGTCTGAACAGTTCTATCTCCATACATGATGAGCAGCAGTCCTTATGTCAGACCTAAAACTTTGCTAAATTATGACAGCAGAGATGAGGATTCTAAGTCTATGAACGCTATCACTTTCCAAGAATTTAACTTCAGAAGCTTCAGAAAGTGTACCATCACTGTCCCTCTGGACTTGAGAGAGCAAAATGTCAACATATGAGCCTAAGTCTATTCTCAAGGACTTGATAACAGCAAAGAAACAATGAGCAGTAAGGGTAGCCAAAAAAACTGATCTCTGGTCAAGTAGGGAATGAAACCTAAAGATCAAGAATCAGAATCAACACAAATGTCAACAGGGAACAAACCAAAGCTAAGGTACCATGGTATTACTGAGATGGCAAATGTCTACAGTCTCATCCTCACAGTTATCCTATGGTACTTCAAGATGAAAAAGTTAAAATCTTTCCAGGAAAGGCAACAGAATGAGCAGAAGAAACATGCAATTTGGTGTCTTCACTCCTCCTACAAAAGAACACTGCCTAAACAAGTTACTGATGCCAATTTACTCATTTATTTTCCCTTCTCTCCAGCAGATTTTAGCAGAAAGTTTCTTTTTTTATGTATTTTCTAGGCCCACCTTCTCCTCTTTGAGAAGAACTGCATTGCTGATTGTGTTTTAAGCTTGCACTAATGTAATTTACTAATGTAAATATGATATTTATGTTGCTTTATATCAGATTTCAGGATGAAGAGGTGTGGCATCAATTCTGGTAGTATAGATTCCATGACATTTTGGGACTAGATAATATTTATCAAGCAAAGTATTTCCAAAATAAGATCAGAGCATCTCCTTTACCTGTGTTTCAAAATATTTTTAAAAAAAAGTAAAAGAAGTCATTTTTTGTTAAAAAGACAGGCAATTTAATCCAATGTGTATCAACAATACAAATTAAGTACGTGATTTAAATGTCAAGAACATTACACCTGACATTATGAAGTTTTAACAGAAAATAAGGTACATGTTTGGTATGTGTTTTAGTGGCCAAGGGGAAGAAGGGAATGGCCATTATCAACAAATAGGACCAGAAACTAACCATTAACTATTCTGCAATTATTCAGAGGTTGAGGAACATAATCACAAATTCTAGTGTTTGCATAATTGTTTGTGTGCCTACCCTTGTGCAAACCTGAGTTTACACACATTCTGTGTCTTTAAAACTAGAAGGAAGATCTTAAAATGTATCAATTTTCAGATGTTACAGAATGAGGGAACACTGCTTTCTATGAATGCAGGTATTACCCATATGTACATACGGAGGTAATATTTTAATGCAGATGCAGTGAAGGTCCTTTTATAAACTCCATTTTTAAATTAACTCAATCTTTAAAATAAGATGTTTAAATATTTTCATTTAGAACTGATTTTGAAACCATATATGTAAATTCTTATGTGTTGTATGTCTGATTAATACCTTCAGCTTTCATTTGCAGAAGCACCCAATTGTAAATGTCTGCATTATTACAAAGATGTAGATTCAGAACCCTGAATTTTAAGACAGAACTACAGAGCAACTACATTTCCTCTTTTTATTCAGTGTAATTATTAAAGAGCCTATTTTCTAGTTAATTTTTAAAGCTTCATCTGATATTTGAGAAAAAGAGACTGAAATTCTCCTAAACCAAAGAAGATCAGACACCTCCTTTTAACAGGAAAACTGTAATTCTTTCCAGTATTCATTTATGAGTCTATATAAAGAAAAATTTAAGTCCAAGCCCACTTAATTCTGCATTGTTACACATAATGAATCCTGAAATATTTCAGAGAGAATAAGCCTTTGACATTTATAGACATATTTTAATATAAAACATACAGCATGACTCACCTTGTACATTTGTAACAGAAATGTTAAAGATAATTAGTAGATGGGTTAAAGAAGTCTTGATATTTCTAAAGCTCCCATAGAACTCTGAACTGTCAAGATATGTATAGGGACAAAAAGCATGACAAAAGCTTAATGACTTTTGGAAGTCATTATTTATTATTAAAAATAATAGTACCTGACATAATCAGTGTATGTTCATCAAATATATATGGCATTTGAAGCAACTTTGTGATATAAAGGTTATACTTCTCAGTGTTTGAGATTTCCTTTACCTCAGACCATTCCAAAAATGTTTTTCTAACACCTAAAAAGTGAGACGGGGAAAATGCAGAAATATGCTAAAACATATGTTTATGTATTTCTCCCCAAACTTCAAAATGACTGCAACTTGGTTTGGAACTGCAAATTCACTCTTTGAACACAGCAAATACGACTGGTTATATCATAGTATATTATGCTATGATATATGTGGATGGTAGTATACATCATATCATTATTATACATTTATATAACTATAAAAATATAAATATTACTGCATAAATATAATTACAAATAAGCTTTCTAGCAATAACTCTTCTTTTAGTGTCTTTTCCCCTTCAGGAAGCTCTTACAGAGAAACCTGTCCTTTACAGAACAAATGTTGTGGCTAGTTCCAATAACTTGGATAGCTAAATAAATATTTACAATATCAGAACCTACAGTAAAAACTCATTTGCATAGACCTAGGTGGCGTTTATGGATTATCAATTTTTGCAATTAGTGTGTAAATAAACAAACAGGATTTAAAAAGTCAAGGATACTGCATCACAGAGGGTACTTTGTTCCGTTATTTTGACAAGCACAGTTTTGTTTAAATTGTGAAGAATACTACCAATCAATTCATAGTATAAGTATTCTAGGATGTTTGATGAAAAAACATACTTTAAAAACACGTTGGCCAGAATACAACAGTTCAAAAGGAAATTTGATATCTGTCAAGTGAGTTTGAACTTTTTCCCTTCCATTTCACTGCAAAATAAGTTTTAGTTTCAATAAATCACAGGTTTTTTTCCAGTTATCTGTTGCTAAGGCATTTTTTTTTAATTTCACATTTCCTCATGCTTTTTCCTTACTTTACTCTTTTTCTGGTGTTGTCAAGGGTATCGATTTAGTTGTGTAATGTCTGGCAAAGCAGATTCTCCATGCTTTGGCTTACTCACCTACAAAAACTGTGTAACGTGCTGGTTGTGCAGAATTAGTATGATATTTAATCAATCTTCATAGAAGCACTCGGCTTCAGGATCCTAGTAGCACATATGTAGGAAGGACCAACACATTTGATTCCTATGTTTGCAGCATCGACAGAGTTGTAAAAAAGGAGTGAAGTTCCACTTTTTAAATGTTGAAATTATTAATGAGTCATGCTTTTCGCATTTCAGAGACAGAACATTTCTTCAGGTCAGAGCTGCCATTTTGCTAATGCAGCACTGAGCATACTGGAAGTGTATTAAGGTATAAATGTAGCTCTATAGTAGTGCTCCTGAGACTGAAAGATTGTCAGAGTTTTTACAGTATGTTCCATTATATTTTTCTCCAGTGTGTAAAACATGCTAATGCTTAGGACCAGGACTTGCTATGTGTCATCAAATGGACTTTTTAACTGTCTTTAAACCCTGTTCTGAACTATGTTTCCCATGAGCAATATTGTTATCAGATTGCAAACACAGCAGCTGCTGAAATAACTGTTAAAGAGTATTTATTACCATTATTTCACAGAAGTTCCCAAAACATATCAAATGCTAGATAAACTTTAAAGCAAGATGTCCCCACCTCAACTCCCCCCCCCACACACACCCCCATCCACGTGATGGGAAAAAGTGTTCAGAGATGCTCCCATTTCATTGCTTCTGAAAGTCACAGGACAACTAATCAGGCCTCACTCTTGCAGCTGGAGGTCACAACTGGACAGATTGTAACACTAAAGTTCTTGCGGTGCAGATAGTTAATAAGCAAAACAACATTTTTCTCCCCATTAATGTTGTTTCTACCTGCTAAAATGCATCTCTTTAAATACATTTGTTGGTTAGTAATATTTTAAATTAATGTGTTCTGTTGATCATTAAGGAACAGATTGGAAAGTGAAGTAGCTGTGCTTAATTGAGTAACTATTACTACCCCAGTAATGGGATGTGTGAAGCATTTTATCAGCTTTCTTTGCAGATTGTTAATTTAAATGGATGGCATAGCTATAAACCAGTTCAAATTAATCAGCTGAACAAAACTGAAGAAACACAATGTAAGGATCATTTTAATGCTAACCCAGAAAACTACAGCTGTTGTAAAATACAACAATTAATAATTAATAGAGTTGAAGAGAAACTAATTTCTGAAAAATGGAACATCGCTCTAAAGCTACTCATGAGTAAAAGTCCCCAGATTTCTTTAGGATAATGGCAGAAAAAGGTCTCATATTTTAATGAGAATGACTGAACTAAAGCAAAGAAAGATGGTGTTTTTCAGCCTCTGTAACTGCAGTGAAAGCAACTGAAAAGGCTACATACAAAGCAGTAGCCCCAAAGGGTTAAACTTTGAATTGTAGAAACAGAGGAAAGCACTTTATGTTTTTTCAGGATTAATTAGAAATTTTATTTCCACCTACTCAATGTTTCAGTTTCTTATATACCCTTAACAAAAAAAATGTGCTTTCAAATTGCTAGTACTAAATAGTGTTTTCTCAAACATGATCAGAATTTTGGAGGTTTGGTATTCTTTTTTCTTCCTTTTGGTAGAAATAAATAGTACATATATTAAAAGACCATGACCCTGGCCCTACTGCAATTATTGAAACTCACTTACAGTGTGACACTAGTTCTATCAAGATTTAAAAATTCTGGATGTCCTACTTCTATTTGGAACTGCAAGGGCAGTGGAAGTGCAGCAAGGGCAAGACTCCTGTCTCAGTATTAACATCTGAGTAAATAGATCATCACCTAAAAATTCACAGTGTTGGATGTTCATTGTGATCTATTTTTCAGGAACATTTACCTATGCATCCATCACAAACTCCAAAGACTCCTGGAGATGTTCCCAAACAGCTCTTCTACATCAGAGTGTATGAGAAATGAATGGAAAAATATGTATTTTTAACAAGCAACCTTTTCAGGTTTAAAAATTCTTCTTGAGGTTTATTTAACTTATGACCACTGTAGCTATGTCTTGTCTATAACAACTGTTCAACAAGACAACAGAAAAATACTGATAGAAATTTGGTCCCAAATTCTTGCCTCTCATTTGTACAGTTTTAAACTGGAAATCTCTTTAAAATTGGTGTATTGTAATCTGATTACTCAAACCTGTAGAGTACAAAGGATTAAAATCTGTAAACATGGTTTCCAGGGTAACATATGGGGATCTCAAGAGGAACATATCATTACACAAATACACTGAAATTAGGACCAAACAGCAGTAATGTCCAGCTGAATCTCAGTCAAGTTTAATAATGTCTGTATTTTAGGCTAAATAAAATCACTATATTCTGAACAGCTTTCACACAGACTCCCTGGATGTGTGTTGGAGTTCCTATGCAGAGTCACTCTCTTCAAATCGTGTAAAAAACCTTGAACTCATAACTGCCACAGAATGAAATTTGCAATACCCAGGATAATTTAAACAAAACAAGCCATGACTCACATATCTGGAGTTTTAATGTTTCATAGATCTATACCAGAGAAGAAGAAAAATCTTTAACGAAATTATGGACTCAAGTATCACATTTCTTCTGAATCTATAGGTAACATCCTAATAGCAGGGACTTTGGTATGACATGGTTTATAAAATTCTGCTTTGAGGAACAGAGAAAGCAAGAAACCTGGCTTATAATTTTGCATGAATTTGTAAAGTAGAAGAAGCAGTACCTATGTAAAGGTACAGACATGAAAGATACTTACATACATGTATTTACAGGACGACATGTCAGACATTTGTGGAATATCCACTGAGCCACTTAACCCAACAGAATGAGAACTGCAAGACTTAAAATCCCTTGTCCTTCTCAAGGTCACTGAAATGTTAAAAAAAAATTATGAAGTGAGGAGAAAGAGAAAAGCAAGTAAGCCAAATGTTGCACTTATCTGTCTTGTCGGCCTCCTTTGAACCAGCAGCCATGAACCAGCACAAACTCAGAATGCCCACACAGATGCAGATGTCTGTGAAAATGTGTTCTTAAACATCTGTCTGGGCAAACACATCAGGAAGGCTTCACATCTCACCAGCCTCTTGCCAATCTGACACTGAAAAGTCATTTCCATGAAAATGCCAGCCTTTCCTCAGAAATGTATCCAGTATCTCTGAGCCCAGAAAGGTCCATACTCTTTACAAGCATATTGTTTGTATCACAGAACTGGATTACATTTTTGTTGTCATTTGATACGCTTATTTGCTGGCATACTGGAAATGTATGAAAGTATTGTTCCTCTTTCCCAGTGGGAAACTATTTTTTATTGGGAGCATTTTTTATTATTATCAGCAAGAAAGGCAAGAATTGGGTGTATCATTACTACACTCAGCGGGCATGCTTCTTCCATGAGCTGGAAGCTGCAGCTTCCAGAAGCTGCCACTTCTTCCAATGACAGCTATTTTTTTTGTCCGGGGGTCACTCAAATTTCTTAAGTTTTTAGAATTATTGTCCATAACTTCTTAAAAAAAAAAAAAAAAAAAAAAAAAGAACGGTGGGTTTACTTCCATCATGGAGAAAGAAGGGGAAAAAAGAGTCTGTTGTTCCTCCTTCCTTTACTGGCAAAGAGAACTCTAGAAAACTTGGCTCTTCCAGCTTTAACAGCACTCTAAGATAACATGTATTTCAATTTATAATGTTCACATTCTTGCAGAATACTCCACAACTGCACCAAAAATGATCCTGTCTTTAGATATGAAATACAAATCTCTCATTTCCCTGCTTACATTATGGCATGAGATCAATCTGGGTACTTGTGCTCATGAGGGTACAGGTACCTTAGCAATTATCAAAGTTTGCAGAGCAAAAGCTCTTGCTCTTTAAAAAGCAATCCCTAACAGACAAGAATTGAATAGCCAGAGAAGATTGATAATGAATCTTGCCTAACACTACATCATATAGGTGATTCCAAGTAAAAGGAAACCTCAATTTGTATATTTAAAACTACTTTTATCCTGTGTTCATGTCCCTTTTCTGATATTGCACAAGTTGCAGAGTGAAAAAAAGAATCTGATGCTTTGAATCCCTGGGTCTCATTCAAGACTCTTTAGAAATGTAGCTATTTTTGATGTTGAAATAATTTCTGGCATCAGTGCTTGCTCGCAGCTAACTACCAAATGCAGCCAGAATTTCTCCCTCTCTCCCCCACGTAGTATTTGACAACACAAAGTGCTGCTCATCCAGACATGAAACCCATATATGGATGCAGCCTTCAAACAAGTGCTGAGCACTCCAAATCTTCTTTGAGATCCAGCTGCTATATACATCTGTCTGTAAGTACTCGCTAAAGCTTATTTATGCTTTGTCAGCAAGCAGACTTTCTGTTCCAGGCTTCCTCAATACCCATATTATTAGTCCAGTGAATGCTGAATTATCAGAGGATAAGCAGGATGCAAAGCTGCTCTGGTTGCTTACTGAAGGGAAAAGGTGGAGGAATAGCAGAAAATCAGAACATTCAACAACTGCACACGTAGATGGCTTCTCTGCTGCAAAACATCAAAACAAAAGGAGGGAAGAAAGATTAATTCCTTCACCAGGAATCTTCTTTTCAGTACCCCTAAATGGAGCATGGTTTACCTCTTTTTAACATCGGTCATTTCCAAAAGTCAAATACAATTCCAATCAAAAACCAAACACCACAACCACACATTTAAAAAAAAAAAACCCAAAACAAGCAAACAAACAAAAAAACAAACAAAAAAAACCCCAACAAAAACCAAAACAAAAAAAAATCCTGGCATAAATAATTCAGACAAGAAGCCATATTTCAGAAATTTAGCACCATTTTGGACTTTTCAAGAGAGAGCTGCTTGCCTCTTCTTCCTTGCTATCTAGGCTCAATATGGCTACAGTGCTTTCTCTACCCCAAGAATGTGCTGGAAATGGTTTCTTGGGATTAGTACCTTATCCTTGCTGCCTCAGAATCCCTGCCAGGTTATCTCTTACTGTTTGGTGAGAAACTTGCTTCCCTGTTGAGTAATCAGTGCCCTGCAAAACTGAGGAGTTGCTGTGATCACAAAATTACCCATTTTTGAGAACCTGGAGAGATTGATAGAGTAGCAGAGGAGAAACCTAAAAGGAAAGAAGGAAGATAGGGGGAGCTACAAACCTGCCTTATTTCAAGACCCTACAACGACCTACTCAGCGATCAGCATTTAAACATAGAGAAGACAAGGGATTTGCCAACACATCAAGAACATATAGCATAGTTCAAGCTGCTTATCTTCCTTGACAGCATAACTGGCTTAATGGAAAGAGAGAAGCAGCAGATATGATACTCTTTTTTTTTTTTAATTTGATATTTTCCTTCATGACAGTCATGTAAGAGGACTAGTAAAGGCAATGGAGATTAATTTAAAATAGAGTGGGCACTTACTTGATAGAAAATGTGTATATTAGGAATATAAAAGTTAGATTGGGAATACATTTCAATTGGAATAGAGCATGAATTTGTCTTTGGTCAAACTCTTCTCACAATAATTTAAAATTTCAATGTCAGAGAAAACCAACTTACTAGTTTGCAGATGTCACTGATCTGAAGGCCTCACACCAAAGACTGAAGTGACATCAAAATGATCTTAATATGTCAGGAAGACATTCCATAGGCAAATGCAAAGAACTGTGGCTTGAAGAAGTGAAGTGCATAATAGGATATAAATAACTGAATAGCTAGAGCATAGAGCACCATAAACTGACAGACTCAACCAGGTGATGCTGCTGCTGTGAAAGAAACATCTTTTTTAGCATATACTGGTAGGACTGTCATATATATGACCAAAGTGATAAAGATCATTCTGCTCCGTGTTCTGGCAGCTTGGCTGGAACAGAGCAGCCACTTCCCAGAACCACAGTTCAAGAAAGCAGAGAAATAAGAATGGTAAGATTTAGGAAACATGGCCTGAGGAGACAGGTGGAAAGAAATTATTGTTCAGCCTTAAAAAAAGTACTGAGGACAATCTGTAAGACCATTTTAAGATTTGTAGTGAAACATAACCTTATCAATACTCTCTCACATTCAGAGAAAGGAAAACAAAACATAATCAACTTCAATGGTATCATGGAATCACAGAGTGGCTCAAGTTGGAAGTGACCTCAAAGAGATCTTGCTCCTTTTCCCCTGTAAAAGGCAGGGATGTCACCCACCTGACCACCCATAAAGCCCCATCCAGCCTTTAACATTTTCATGGATAGGGCCATCCACCACCTCTCTGGGCAACCTGTTCCAGTGCATCACCACTCTTGGAGTAAAGAATTTATTCCTAATATCTAATTTAAATCTCTCCTATTTTAGTTTAATACAGTGCCATCTTTGCCCATGTAAAAGTTGCTCTGCTAATAGCAGAAGTGACTCAGGTTAGGCAAAATTTTAAGAACTGTTCCACACTTGAGAGGCTGCAGAATCTCAGTAATGAAAACTTTTGCAAAGAATGTTCCATGGGTATGGAGATGGGTTAGGTATATTAATCTATGAATAGAAAGGCACCATCTGGCCTTTCTGAAATCCAAAGGCCAGGCTCCACGGTGCTTGACTTAGGACTCAAGAGGGCCCAAAGTGACCAACAGGGAGCAGTAAACTCTGGTTTCTCCATAAAGGGAGACAGAGAGCAAGGCAGACAGCAAAGACACAGAACTACAGTACCTAAATAGTAACAGCAAAGCAGGTCTAGTGGCTACAAGATTTCAAACTAATGGACAGGTCTCAAATACTGAGGCAGGTCCACAGCCAAACCAGGGAGCATAAAACAGTGCCTGCCTCAATGGGATATAAAGGTCAGGTAGTAGGAAAGAGCAAGGGTCTGAGTTTAAAACAGCACTCAAGCAAAATAGAAACAAACCCCAGCAAGACTTCTCACAGCTCCTCAGTCTTCCTTGGCAGCAGTTAGACCTAAGGCCACACTGCTGCCCTGACTTTAAACCCAGGCTGCCAAACCCGTCAGAGTGGAATAGATGGATTTGGAGACCTGGCAAATCCATAGAAAGTGACACAGAAACCAGTGTAACATTCATTATTCTTTTCTTCACTAGATACCTCCTAATGTTTTTGTGGTTTTAAGAAATGTTATTCACAAATTAATACTCTGGCATAAATTAACATTTTTAGTTGCTGCTTCAGGAGTTCTAGTAGAGTTCCAGGGTGAAACAACTGAATCAAAATAGCAATATACAATCATGACATATGCATGGATAATACTAATATACTAAAAGTATTTTCTTCTTGCAAGGAATATATATATATGTAGAATACATATATATACATACAGGTAGAAAATTAGAGCAGATAAATATAAATGTTCTGATTGATTATAGTAATTGCAATGTTTTTAAATGTTAATATTATTTTAGTAAGATAAATTTGGATAAACAAGTCAATTGCAAATACATTCCTTAACTGTAGCACCATTATTAAAATCAAGAGAAGTTTAAAAATATTTTTACTGATAGAATAAATGAAATTACTTGAGAGTATGCCACCTGTTGAGTAAAAATCACAATGG
The DNA here is from genome assembly GCA_025920805.1 of Petroica traversi. Lineage (NCBI taxonomy): Eukaryota > Metazoa > Chordata > Aves > Passeriformes > Petroicidae > Petroica > Petroica traversi. The sequence continues at coordinate 7,862,973 of JAHLSL010000056.1, forward strand.
AAATGTAATTAAAATTGTATTACTACTTAATAGCAATACACCAAATATGTCCATTTAGAAAAATTTCAGTATTTCAAAGCTACAGGACTGCAGAAACGGCACACCTGGATTCCATCCGGGATCAACTACATCCTTTTATAGTAGATATTTCACCTGACCTTCTAATCTAAAGCTTGCGCTTGCTACTTTACAGTCAGCTTTTCTTCAAGCCAACTTGTCAAACACATGGGTCACGTTTTCCAAATGCCAGCAATAATCTGAAGTAGATCACCCAGAATACCTTATCTTCAGGAAAGCAATAGGTGGGGTCATTCTCTTGTGTTAAGAAAACAGAAATAAGTGTTCAACATGACAAGTCTCAGATCTCTGAGACTCGGGTAGCCATGCAAAGCTTCACTTATCAGAACCCACAATTCCCCGTCAGCTTCCTTTCTCCTTCTGAACTAAAAACCTATCTGCTAGCCTGAAGTGCCACACAGGGCCTGGGCTTCCACACAAAACTACTCTAAAAAAAAGAGGTGTTCCCTAGGCCTGTCTGTCCTACAGCACAATACTTAGTTCAAGTCTCAGTGAAAGTGAGTGGCTGATGATACTCAGGTGAGAAAAACAAATGGCAATTCCAGTACCAATTCTGTTTTATATGCAAGTTCTTACTATATGCAAGTTCCAATGCTGCTGAAATCAGTGGCCAAAGATCCAGAAGAGGATTTTAGTTTTAAGATAGCACCATCTTTTAATCTTTATAATAAATGTGAGAAGATCTCCACTGTGTTTAATTCAAGTGTTGCAAATTTAATTTGTTATCTGCTGGATAAGACTGTGACTTTCAGAGCTAATCTAGGTAGGTGATGGAGATGATGCTGCTTTTGCATTTGAATTCTATCTGTCCAGCATTAATCTTTACATGAACTGGCACATATCTGAGGAATTGTGCTGCCTGGGTAACTGCTAGCAAATCATTCAATGCATACAGTAAATGCAACTGAATCCTTTTAATATTCTATCCCAGAGTGTATAATTTGGAGGATTAAGTCAGTTTAATTAATGCTTAAAATAATGGAATTTTCCAAATTATACTGACTTGGGATATTGTAAGAATGTCTTAAAAATTAAACCTAGAGTTTGCTGATAAAACTAAGAGATTATAAAATGTTGTTTTAATCAATCACATTAAGATTCCTCCAACTCTCTGTTTACAAGAGCCCAGAGTAGTTTTTGATACTTTGGTATATTTCTATAAAAAGGCCTCTGCATTATTAACTAAGAGCAGTGAGTGACTGAAAAAAAAGGCTCTAAGTTTTGAGATCACAGTGTGTCAGGCAACAATATCTGGAGACAAAACTCTGAGCTGAACAAATCACAGAATCACAGAATAATTTGAGTTGGAAGAGATCCACAAGGATCATCAAGTCCAACTCCTGGCCTTGCACAGGACCATTCCCAAGAAAGGACAAAAAAGGAATTTTTCCTTTGGATATGAAATAGGGTAACATTTAATATATTTAATAATTCTCATACTTTTCTCAATCTAAGGCTTTCCAAAGCATACCTCACTCCCTCAAAAATGCATTGAAGTTTTTCACATTGAAGTTATTCCTTCTCCATCCTGGACTCCAGTTCTTTCCCTCTTATTTTCATAAAAACTTACTGAAGTGTTTCCTCTGGTTCTTTTTGTGTAAGAAAGACATGCAAGATACTTTTATTTCATGAAAGTTACAAGCAGGTAAGAAGTTAACAATTAATAGTATGTTTTTCATACTAGTAGTGCCAATTATATGCTGTTTAAGCTTATCATCTAATTGCATGGTAGTGCTGGCTTTAGAGATGGCATGACATTAAGTCAGACTTGTGCTGCATTTCCCAGCAGTGGAATATTCAATTATTTGTTCTGACTCATGTAATTCCCTGTATTCCAAGCTTGTTAATGTCATTACAGGGCTGAAATAAAGTGATTACTCTAAATGAGTATTTATCCGATAGGCAATGCAATTCCTGCCTCCTCTGGCTGACAACAGATGATTGCAAGTGTTCTCTTCTACTCCCTCACCTGCACTTCCCCCTCCTTCCCCTGTCAAGGAGGAAACCATAACATTGTGGTGCTCTGTGAAATACTGTCAGATGGCGTAAAATATATATAATAAAATAAAAAGAAGCGCAACCTTCCCCAGCAGAGTTAAAGCTAATGACCACTGCTTCCACTCCCAGTCAGTGATGACAGGTTGAACTAACTGATAATGGCATGCCTGCTGTTGAGCTGGCCACTTATGTTATTTCTCTTGACATGGTTCTGGGGAAGGCCTAATTTTTTTGACATTTGACCATGCAAATTTGAGTCCTGATACATTATTCTGCATTTACATCCTCCCAGTGTTGCTGTTTAAAATGTGCTACAAGCTCCTTGAGCTCAGCTAATAAAGGCCACAGAATGAAAGAAAGTTAAATATGAATGTAAAAGGAGACCTAAATGAAGGGCTAGCTTGTACATCTCAGAGATGACCTTCTGGAAATGAGCAAGTGGAAAATCCTTTTTAAAGCAAATGGTAAGAAGTGTAATACCAATTTTTTTTTCTTCAAAAATTTTTAAATATTCTAAAATATTCACAAAAAGGAAAACATTAAGTTTTACATAGACATTTCTTCAGTCAGCAATTCAGTTGAGTGTATTTTAAGCCTAGGTTCCATTAATGACTCTTAGTAATACACCTTTCCCAAAGAGCCAGAAATTCATAGTGCTTCATTAAATATAAGGAAAAAATGCAGCCTGCTCTCTCTCTCCTTCTTTTCACTTGCTCTTAAATTTTTCACATTGTTGAAGTCCAAATGTATTACCTGTGAGCAAACTCAACTTTTTTTCCATCTCTTATAATTAATTTGTATAAATTTCCTGCTTATGAACAGCAGTATCTTGACAGCTCTGTAAAAACATCTCCTTTAGCTACAGAGAAAGTGCAGATTGGGTCTGTGGCTCCCCGGCTAAGGCTTTTACATCAAACCTGAATGCATCATATGCAGGGAGAGGTCAGCATTGCATGGGCCATTTATAGTTCTGTAAGTCAGAGAAGTTGTGCTAAAACTTTCAATCCCAGGTCTTTCTCTGTTATCTCCTCTCTTTTTTATGACTGTTTACTACAACAAACCCCGCAGTGCATAAGCCAATATAGCAATTTTTTCTGGCTTGCATGTTCTGCCTCACTCTCAAATAAAAACTCCAGTAAGTAAGATGGTTGCAGGAAGATTATTCTGCATACAGACTCTGGTGTCTGTCAAGCAGGTAGTACTAAAAATATACCAGACTTCTGCTAGTCAAACACTCTGGAAAATAATGCATTTTATAAAGAGCACAAATCTGGATCTCTAAAGACAAAACAGAAATCCTACCATAAACAAGAAAACTTGAACCACTCTGTAATCTGGACCTCCAAGTCAGACATCAACCCGAAAGCTACTTACGGTAGCTTGTTTTTAACTACACTCTTTTACACTGATCTTACTTTCCCTGCAAGTTTATCTGATTTCATATTTGCCAATGACTAAATACTCTGCAACATGAAATGTAAGACCCAGTCTGTGTGATCTCAGAATGTTTCAGCCAGAAAACTTGAAGATGTTAATATTGCACTCTATCTTGTGGCAACTACATTATACTACATCATATCGTTACCATTTTGGGATATTATGTTTTAAGAAAAACAAAGTAACACCAAAGGGCTGTGTTTCTTTTCTTTTTATTTCTTATATCTGCAGATATCAAGACTTGGTTTTCAAATTCTTATTTGATAAACATTAAATGGGTACCTTAAATCTAGCTCAGACTGTCCAACAGCTGAAAAAGCTCTTATCATCAGCCTCTAACCATGTAAATATGAAGGCATTTCCTCCAGTTTTCAAGTGTTTCTTTTGAACAACCAACATCAGCAACAACTTGATCAGTCATCTTGTATTCATACGGAGGTCAAGGAACATGATTTTTTTCCTTACCTACTCTAAATGGATGGTTCCTCCAGAAGACTCAGTCAATTTGCAGCTGAACCTAATTGCTAATTCTTAGTATCTCTCCTCACCTGGTCCACAAGGAACAGCTCCATGTTAAGGAAGCCATTTGACTTATTTTTTCCCAAGATTAATTTAGGGCCACTTACCATCCTCCTCTTTTGTCTCTGTGGTTTACATGGACAACAGGGAAATGCCCTCCTTTGCCCTGTGGAAAAGGAGAGGACTAGCAGGCAAGTGCCCAAACCTACATCCAAAAAACAAATATAGCAGTCCAAATATCCGTCTGCATATGCTCATTTTTATCAGAGAATCTCCACTTCTCCTGTGATACCTGCTGTGTTTAAAATGTGTTTTCAAGCTACCTGGAATAACCCAGTTTCTTCTTTTCTTTAAGGAAACCTCATTAAAAAGAATGCAGCATTGTACTGACCGGAATTTGCACATCATTTAACCAAAGTAAACCAAATCAAAACCAAGCTGGACCACACATTCATTGTGCTAGGCAGTGGTGTAAGTGAAAATCAAGGGAGGATGCTAATGAACAGACAATGAACTAACTCAGAAATCAATTCGATTTCTACCCTAAAGATACCACTTGAGCAAGTATCAGTATCTCTAGTTGGTCAGAAAGTAACAGCACCCAACAACTTAAAAAGTCCTGCAAACGTTTCTGTTTGTACATCTGTATAAAACATGTTCTCTTCATGCTAAAGCATGAATCATCTTGAAAATCCCAAGTGCTGTGTCATCCCAGAGCAGCTGAGGCTGCAGGGGAAGCCATGAGAAACAGCTGGCTATGCAATATCTTGTCACCAGTTACCTCACTTAAACTAAGGAGTCACAATCTAAGACACATACTCCAAATTAAATAGCTGCCCCTCTGCAATTCTTTAATCCTACGAGGACTGATACCTGAGATACAATTTGAACATCCATGCCAGATACTCATGTGACAGCTTTTCAAAAATGACAGTGTGGTATGTGAAGTCCCAAATTTGCTTTGCAATTTTTCTTTCAAAACTCAACAGACACCTGCAACATTTCCTGTGCTAAAGGGAAATCACTGTATTTCCCTAGAGGGAAAAATCATTAACATCCCAGAATTCATCACTAGTCTGGTTTTGTAATCCAGTAACACAATAGCCATGAATCCAGTAATACAAAAAATAAAAGATCTGAAGCAAACAGACACAGTTTTTCAAAGAACTGTGGCATAGACAGATTTTAAACACTGCAAAGTGTGTTTCTCTGGGGGAAAAGAGTTCCAAAGGCCCAATGGCATGAGTGGAAACTAGAAGAAAGAAAAAGCACACAGGCCAAAACTACAAACACCTTCAAGATCATGTTTCCTCTCCTTTTACTCTTGGAAAAAATTCCACTGAGTGCAAATGCTGCTCAGTAGTAATTTACTTAGAAAGGTTGATGTCCAGCACTGTAAGCTCAACAGTTTCTAGACCTATCCAAGCTTTCTCCATTTCACTTCCAACATTTCTCACCTAAGCACTTGCCAGGGAAATAAAGAATAAAATGAATTATATGACAACAGAATGGTATATTAACTCCTTAGAAAAGTGTAAAAACATAAGAATTGCTATTTTGTTTCAAATGCATGAAGTCTTTTCTCAGGGTCATATTACTATGTCTCGCCTATACCAACAAAAGAAGAGTTGGAACTTGAAAATGGCACTGCATAAATTCCATAGGCCATCAAAGATTAAAATTAACCTATTTCTACACAATTTACTTTAAATATTAGCATTTTCCCATTTATATCTCAGAAAATAACCCAAATTTTGTAGCCATATTGAATAACAACCACCTACTACACGATTTATCAGCTTTTCTCAAGTGAAAATTATTTAAAAAGAGCAATGCAAATATTTACATATTGGATATACATACCTATATACTGTCCTCTGCAGAATGAAACTAAACCATCTGGGATTCTGTCTTTCAAGAAAGAGTATGTTAATAAAATATATAAAATAGATTTAGAAACATTCAACTGTTATCTATGTACTCACATAACTTGAGGCACACATTTAATTCTTTCCTCAGTAATGACCATATTTTATGGAATATCCATTCAAATGTTCCCATAGTAATTGGAAAGTATTTAGCCAGTGGCTGCACCTTTAAGAACACATCCTGAATTACCGACCAGTTATGAAAACATGACTAAATCTCTCAAATTGGAACTTCTAATAATCAGTAGAATTTAAGGGCTATTACAAGGATTTTAAATAAACATACAAAACTCACAGATAAGTAAGCAGTAAAGCTTAGTCAGGTTATCAATAATAAAATCAGAATAACAAGTTCAGTTAATGCCTAAAAAGAGATAACTGGTCTATGCAGAGGAAGCAGGTAGATCCCTTCCATAGACCATTACTTCTCAAAATCCCATCTCTTTACAAGATTAATACAGGATTAATATCAGTGCAGCTGTATTTTTGTCACTTTAGCTAACCACAAATATTCTGCTTCTACATGACATTACCTTAATGCTAGCTAAGTATAACTTGCCATGCTCTGGGGTTATTTGCTGCTGCAATTTTAGCTGGCGCTCATACTTTGTCCCAAGCAATAAATAAAAAAAATCCTACGTGACTAAAATAACTTTTTCCAGAGTCATTTTGATCTTGCCTGTCCCTACTTGCAATTCCTGCTACCTTTGCAGTTTCTGTTATTAATATATATATATATATATATGTAACCTCGATTAAGCAATAGAGTTAGGCCACAGGCTTTCTGCTCTATTAGGCCCTGTGCTCTCTCAGACTACAGTCATTATGCTCAGGTTACAGAGTGATGTGGATTTTCCATTTTTCAGATGATCTATGAAGCAGCAGTTAATTAATTTGGAGAGAAGAAGGAACAGCAACATACAATGCCAAAATAAAGCATTAAAAAAATGTTTAGAACCCAGCCTGAAACAGCATAGAGCAAATTAACAGCCAGACACTGGGCAGCAAAGACGAGACAACTGACCTGAAAGAGCGAGAACCCGTTCTCAACAAAGAGTTTACAGTGGCACAAAGTGGATAGGATATGGCAACACAGAAAAGTGAATAAACTCTCAGAGATTCCTATTCTAAACAACTCACTGATTGTTGCTTTTAAAAAGAAAAATCTACATCAAAGTAAGACAAAGAATAAGGGCTGCAAGTGCCCTGAAACACAGCTCAGCACTGCAAAAGGAAATACTCTCCTGGATTATCCATCAAAAGTTCTGCCCAGTTCTCCCTGACCTTGTCCTGGGAAGCCTGGGAAAGGTTGGCCCTGGCAAGTCACACACTGCTTGCTACTTGAATCGATTCATTTACTGCTGCTCATTTACTCTCACTACCAGCTATAAACACAAACAGGAAGCAGAATGTATTGAATACAACATGAAAGGAGATGGGGAGGCAAACTGGAGTGGGAAGTGGGAAAGAAGAAAGCTTAAACAGTGAAGCACGTGCTCCCGATAACTTCAGGCAACTCAAGAGTAGCTGCAATAAAGCTTTACCAACATTTCAGACAATCCTGAAGTAGTTTTGCTGTAAAAGGACATCCTGATACAGAAGTCCTAACTAACTCTTAGCAAACCTAAAAAGCACCAGTGCTGTTTCTATGTAGGACTTGAATGACTGGACTCCATGGGATGGGAGACAACAATGTAATACAGAATGTGCCAGAATACTTCAGAGTGTTGTCAAGAAGCAACTGGACCAAACACAGTTTGATCTCAATATATGAGAGTGTATTTGTACTCTGTTATCAACAGCTGTGTCCAGCTTTCTTGAAGAGAGGCTGTCACTTTTCCTGGGTGATGATCTGCTAACGTCCTGTGTAGATGCCATGTGCCTGATCTACCCCAGATACAATGCCTTGTTCAACCTGGAGCAGTTTTCACTGGTGCTGCAGAAAACAAGTGATTTGGACATTTCTCCTGGACTAAGAGTAGAGGCAGTAGCTTGAACTACTTGCCAAATACTCAAAACAGTCATAAATTACTACTGTGGGCATGCTTGGCAACCTGGATTTACTAGTCAGGTGCAGAGGAGACTCTCTGGGCCCACAGTGAAAGCTCAGAGAATCCAGAGTGTGTCAGATTTGCTGCACACACAGAGCTTGCACACTTGGCAAGACTGGCACTCCCTGCTAGTCAGTCATTGATTGTGCCCAGCATTGTGTATCTGGGTGCTCAGCTGCTGAGCAACTGAGGTCCACTTGCAGGGTCACCATCTGTACATACAACTGACTTGAGGGTAGCAGTAGGACAGCCCTTTGGAGACAGCACAAACCTACCTGTGAATCTCGTTACATTCCTAACCCAAAAGCCCTGCAGTCAAAATGATCATGGAGCTGTAGAGAGTAGTAGGCGTCATTGCAGGAAACAAAGTGACTTTGCTGTAAAGAAAAACAGAGATGGCGTATTTGTGAAAGGAAATGTTAAATTTCTACCCTCTTACTCTCAGTTGCATGCAACTGCTTGAAACACAGTGGGTAGATGTCCTTAGTTTTGCCAAGGATATCAAATCTGCAGAAATGTTTGTCACTTTTGATCTAGCAGTTGAAAACAACAAGGCCAGCAGAGACAGTTTCATCATAAATAAGCTGTCTGAAATGAGTTGGTCTATCTAGAGGAACCAGTGCTATGCAGACACTGTCCTGAAAAAGATGTACTTTCATTAATCCAGCATAGCCTCCTGCATAGACCAATTGCCTCTTTATGGAGCTAATCAGAGCAGAGCACATTAATCTAGACACTCTCCTTATCTTGCCAGCTGCTCCACTGAGATGCAGAAAACACTTGTGTCCTCTCAGTCAGCCACAAGACAATTGCACGAATGTCTGCTATGAAAAATTCATTGTTAATACCCACTCCATAGCTGGCAAGCTATCATTTGTTACCAGTCTCATGGAATGACTTCAAAAGATGAAGAAAATATCCTTGCAAAATGGAGAATCTGGCTGCACATTTAAATATGACAAACACAAAGGTGGATGTATTAACTAGACCTTTTCATGGAGACAAAAGCAGAACAAGCATCAGGGAAATGAAGCTGGCATCCAGTCTACCCAGCTGATAGCAGTGATGCTAGAGGAGACAGTTCAGATGCTTTACCAGGGCATTCACATGAATCAGGGGGAAAAAAAATAAGGGTTAGGGAAGACAAAGTTCTTTCTTAAATGTAACAGCCCATTAACAAGTACTTCTGGGGTGTGAAAGTGCACCTGTCCTGTTGGGGGGAAAAAAATAATGAATTCCTCCTTCATGAAACAGCTGCTAGAATTTTTTCAGAACTGGCCTTCATATTTGGTTATACTTCTGGAAAATTATTCTATTTATATGCAGTGGAAGAGGTGTTACTCACTTTGGTTTCCATTTAATACCCAACTTCCATATGAAAGCTTTCCTATTAACACCAATATTGGTTTGTGTTGTTTCAAAAGTCAGATTCTGACCATTTCATGGCTTTGCTATATGGGCTGTTGTAGTTTAGGAATGGTATTCTCCTATTTAGTACTCCCACGAAAAACAATGCTCCTCCCCTGTGGTGCAATTGAGAGGGGAGTTGGAGGCACAAATGGCAGAGAATAATGTGCTAAGTAAAATTTACTGGAAACAACGAGAAAAGAAAATTAACAGTATCAGCAACAGTATTAATAATAAAAGTGTGCGAAAGAGTAATTCATGCCAAAATGCTCACTGTGAAGCCTACAATTCCAGCCACGCCACCCTGCTGGCAAGAGGAGAGTCCCTTCCCTTTGTGCCCCGAAATGTGGTACAGAATAACCTCTGGGTCCTAGCCATGGCCCCTCCTGGCTAGTGCAAAATTAACCCTGTCCTGGCCAGAACCAGGACACAGTGATACTGGAGAAAACTGTTTTTTCTACGTATTAAAACGGTAAAGTACATAAATTTTGAAAGCATTTTTTAAAATTCTCTCTTTGCAATGCTATCTTTTGATAGGTTTGTCAGGATTAGGCTGAATCAAACTTAAGCCTTTCTTTTCCTTTTTTTCCCAAAAGGAGCTGAAATCTGTTCTGGAGCTTCATTTGCTACATCTGGATCTACTATTAGGCTTTTGATCAGACCAAGCCTTACAGATGGAAAAGTTCTACTTTAAAATTCCTCACGTGTTTGGAGATGTCAATAAAGTTCTTTTAAAGTGTCAGAAGCGATTGCTCTGTTTGTAGTTTTGCTAATACCAATTACAATGGTATTGTCTCAGTCAGAGGAAGGTATAAAGAAAAAACTAAATGAGCCTGAGCCCTTCTCATTCCCTTACCCACTCAGACACTAAACTGCACACAAACACCTAGGCACAGAAAGAGATGCACACATGCATACACATGCCACTCTGCTTCTTCGGAAAGAATATATTAAAGTATTGGCCCTGTGGAATAATGAAGGAAATATGTAAATACAGCACTCTATTCTTTCAAGAAAAGCTTTAAAAATGCACGTACTCCACTCCCCCTAAATTATGGTAGAAGATGGGTCATAATAGCTAATGTAGTAGGCAAGAAGGGAGAATGGAGCACAATTCCCTAAACTCGATAAAATAAGCAATTACTCTTGTTATCTGAATGGCTCTGTCAGTGGAGAAGTTGTCTGTGTCATAACAGAATCTAACAAAGGCTGTTGCCTTTAAGCATCAAAGGCTTTGGCCTTATTATCTTTCTAAGATGTGCATGTATAATAAGTTTTCCCAACAAATGGCAAGGAAGCATCTCTGGCAAAATATAAAATGGTGATAAACTATGTCCAAATGATTAATTCACAGAAATTCTCCATCACACTGCAGCTACATGTGCCCATCTCTTCTGTTATGCCCTTGGAGATTTTCATACTAAACGTATGTGCATATTTTTCATGGCCACTGATATTTGAATTGCAGCCTGCTCCCATGCAGAACATAAAACACTTCAAACTGCATAATGCTGACTAAATTATAAGTTCTCCAGTGGCCTGAGGTAGCAAGGGCCATAATAATGAGTGTGCTTAAGTGGTTTGTGTAGATTTTTTTCCCCTTTAATTTTAATGCCCTGACTTGCTGCTGCCTTTTCTAAAGCTAGGGATTGTCTCATACAATCATAACAACAGAAAAATAGGAATTGCATTATGCTTTGAAAAAATGTGGGATGCAAAGCAGAAGCTCCACTCATCAAGAACAGTGATAGCCAATTCAGCCCTGTCGGTCACATGGAATAGAAAATGCTTTGGTGACTTTGTCCATACTTGTAATTATATTTGAGCTGTTCCATGTATAAAGTCACATTTACTGGATAGAAAGCTGCAACCCTTCCAATCATATTCATATTGCACATGGAAAAAAAATACACCTCTGAAATCTCATTTGATTAAAAAGATAATGAAAGTAGGTAAATGAAGCCTGTAAAAATACTGAGAACTTTACTTATGGCATTACAATAGGTTAAAGTGGACATCTGTATGAGCTGCAACACTTAGTGATTTTGCAATGTTTTCAGTGTTCTGGTATTGGTTATTTTTCTTGGGTTTACTCAAAAGACAAATGGATGAAAATGCTTACACTGCAGCAATGCTCACTTCCATGGTAATTGGAAAAATATACACTAACTGTGCTAATATCCACGGATGTTTACAGACAGGCAGATAAAAAGAGCCTGGGCACATGTAAACTGTTTCTGTCAACTTCCCCCACCTCTAAATAGAGACCATTTTTGGCCAGCACATCGAGGAGCAAGGAGCTATAGACTTCACAAAGCAATGCAAAGGAAGACAGGCTCCTTGGAAAATCCTTTCCATATGCCCCTCTTTTGTTCCACAATGATTTGGGAAGTTCATTTCTACATTCTCTGCTCTACAGGATTGAGGTAGATGTTAAAACTCACTTCCTCACAGGATTCAGACTGATTCCAATCTGCACCTAACTACTTCACCTAACCTAAGGTCTGAGGCCTTCTTTACAGATAACTGCAAACTTATGTAGCTCAAGTTCTCCTATACCAAAATTGCTACACAAATCTTCCTCTGGCAACAGTCCCTGGACCTCTTCCTCACTGGGAAAACACTGAATAAAATACTTTGGCAAGCAATATCTAGACTTATATGGAAGGAGTGAACATGATTTCTGCCCTACCTCCAGATTGTTCCAGAATCCTGATGTGGAGCTCCTGGGTTAGTAAGCAATAAGGGTGGGTCTGTTAGTGTAGCAGAAAAACATCAGCAGTGGCTCTGCCAACTCTCTAAAAGAGATGAGAACTCCTGAAGCAAGACCAACACCTCCCAGGAAGTACTGTCTCTTCTCTCTGGCCTCTCTTACACATATTCTCTTTCCATAACAGAGAAATGAATCTGTCTTTCACGTGGCTGTTTTATTCCCCATCCTTTTGGATACTGTCCAGCCATTTTACTTACTCAAAGTGAATCCAACGGAGAAATGAAACCACTTGTTAGGTGCCAGAGAGTACAACCCTACCTGTTGCAGTGTCTTGACCTTCTGCAGCTCTTTTCCTCACTTTCATTTTACACTTTCTGATTCATACATTGGGTTGCAAATTCAGATTTATTTATTTATTTATTTATTTGGACCGTCTTCATCCCCAAAATAAAAGCATGGTTAATTCACTGATAATTCACTGAGTCACAGCTTGGCTGAGGTTGGAAGGGATCTCTGGAGGTCATCTGGTCCAACCCCCCTACTCAAGGAGGGCACCTAAAACCAGCTGCCCACTACCATGTTAAGATGACTGTTGAGTATCTGCAAGGATGGAGACTCCACAACTATCTTGCACCTTCCTTTCAAATATTTTTATATGCTGACAAAAGTCCCTTAGTGATCCTTTGCTGGACTCTCTCCAGTTTTCACCCCAGCTCACTTTCTGTTCAGCCAGCCTACACTTCATTACCTTCTTCATGAGAATCTTGTGAGAGCCAATGTCAAAAGCCTTACAGAAGTTGAGGCAGACAATATCCACTACCTCATCTACCAAAGCAGTCATTTCATCACAAAAGGTTTTCAAGAGGTCAAGCATGACTCCCTGGGGTGATGACTTGTCCTTTATATGCCTGGAAATTGTTTCCAGGATTAGCTGCTCCATCACATTCAAAGGAATTGAAGTGAGGCTGTAACTAGCCAGTAGTTCCTGGGGTCCTCTTTCTTGCCCTTTCTGGACATAAAATTACTCTTGTTTTCTTCCAGTCCTCAGACACTTCTAGTGACCATGTCATTCAAAGATTATCAAGAGTGGCCACTCGATGATGCCCGTTCCCTGAGTTCTGATTGGTGCATCCCACCAGAGCCCGTGGACTTATATATGTCCAGCTTGATTGATTATTTTCTAACTTGAACCTCTTCCATGAAGGGTAAGACTTCCTTGATCCAGCCTTCCCCCTTGGTCTCTCTGCCCTCAGATTTCTTTCTGGTAAAGACTGAGGTGAAGATGGCATTCAGTAGCTCAGCCTCTCTCACATCATGTGTCACCAGGCCTCTTGCCCCATTTAGCATCAGGTATGTATTTCCTCTAGTCTTCCTTTGCTAATTATGTACTATGAGAAGTACCTTTAACAACCCCCACTAGATTCAATTTTAGATGGATTCAATTTTGGCTTTCCTAACATAATTTCTCCATGGCCAGACAGTGTACCTCCTTTTTATGTCTGAGTATTGCCAGGAACTCCTTGTTAACTCATGCAATTGTCCTGATTTCCTGCATGTTGCAATGGACTGTTCTTGACCTTAGAGGAGGTAATCTTTGAATACCAAAGAGCTTTCTTGGGGCCCTCTGCCATTCAAGGCCTTATTCTATGTGAGTCTGGCTAAACAGATTTCTGCAAGGTCAGAGCCTGCTTTCCTGATGTCCAAGGTCATGATCTTTCTTTTTGCCCTACTTCCTCTTCTCAGGATTCTGAACTCCTCTATCTCATGTCCACTGCAGTCAAGGCTGATTTCAGCCTTCACATCCTCAACCTTCCTCATTTGGAATTATGAGGTCCAGCAGAACACCTGTCCCCACTCAATCCTCTATCATTTGGGTCAGGAAATACTGTCCAGGAACGCATATATCCATTTGCATTGTTCTTTTGGAAGATACCAGGTGGGTGAAGTTTCCCTAGGAGAATCACAGCCTGCAACATGAGGTGTCTTCCATCTACAGAAGTTCTTTTCCATTTGTTCTTCCTGCTTATGCCACCTGTAGTTTACACCTACTACAACATCACCTAGTACTCAGTAAGTGATAGCCAAAAGCTCTCAGGTGGTTCACAGTCCATACCCTAGGCAGAGCTCTATACACTCCGGTTGTTCATATTAAACAGGTTCCTGAAATAGGAAGCTGTTTGGTGTCTGAGCACTTATTTTGACTATGAGCATACACTGGTCCCCATAAGTATTGGCATATAAAATTATTCACAATTGTTGTACAGGGTATACCACCCAAATAAGCATGATTTGACTTCAAGCGGCATCAGGTAAATTTCATATCTCCTGAAATAAGACATCTGAATTTCCAATCATTCATTTAGTACAGCTAACTACTTCATTGTATAATCTGCTCAATACGAAATGAATTCAAGCATGTGTTTAAACATATGGAAAGTAAACAGCTGTGCTAATTCATCAACCTGAATTCATGTGACAGAGATTCTTAAGATGCAAAAGCCCTAATATTATTGTATTCAGATAGATGAAGACCCTTGCTTGCCAAAGAAATAAACAGGCAGTGATCTGGCTTCAATCTCTTCCTCTGTCTCCTTCTCTGGCATAACTTGTCCAACATTTTAAAGTGCAAGCATCTGCAACACTTTAGTCTTCCTCAAGTCTAAGGTCCTTCGCTCAGACAGCTAACCTTTAAAGAGGCTTTTTAAGGAAAGTTTCAATTTAGATTTGCATCCTTAGTCAGAGAGCAGTACGCTGAGGACTCATCTGTGACTTCAAGCAGATTTTCATTTAAAACTAAAAATACTACTACTACTACAAGAATAGCCAATTCTACTGATGGTGCGATGTGTAGGCATCCGCTATAACACTCTCCTGAGGCAGAAATTCCAGCTCCTAAAGCTGAATAAAATGTTTTCTTTGTCATACCAAACTTTGCTTATCCCCAGAGGTTTTTCAGAGAAGGTTTGAAAATAAAGGTGTGTTTCAGGAACTCTCATTTACAAAACAGTATGTAAAACAGTCAGGTTTCAGTATCTTTTAATGAACAGGTAAGCTTTGTTTAGTCCTGCCTTCAGAAGTGGAATATTTATACCACCTTCCTTAGTAAAACAATGCATCACTTTATCTCTTGGGCATTCACATGTGAATCTTGTCAAGATCTACTGCTGAGTTTTCAAGTGTCAGTTTTAGGATGAAAGGTTCTTAGAGAAATATCTCAGAAACGAACTTTCAAGAATTGATTGATGTTTGAGGCACCTTTCTCTGAGTAAAACACTGTAGTTTGTTCAAATTAGCTTACAAGATTTCTCATTTCAGCTCATTAAAAACATAAATTCTGGATGCTAATAACTTATGGAAGCAATGTGCTTTTTATGTATCCCTTTGGAACACACCCTGTGTTCCCTAGCACTCTTACGATTTAACATGTGATAAAAGTTGAATTTAGAAAAGAGAAAGCTTCCACACAATACTTCAAAAGAGTATTTAAGTCATGTCTTTTCATTCTACCTGAACTTTGTTTTAAACATGCATATTTTCAATCCCACAAAACTACATACATTTTGAGCACCTATCTCCTCTAGGTAAACTAGATATATCCTTTTCTAAATCCAAACCTATTGATTGTAATTATTCTCCAGATAAAAGCTCAAAAATAACGGAAATAAATTTTTTAAGCTCAATGCTACACAAAATAGTAAAACTGAAAAGTTTATTTAACAAGGCCCTGTTTGTGTGGCTCAGGCTCCTTAATAAAGGATTTCCTTTCCTCATAACAAACAAATTCACCTTTCCTCCCAAAACCATCCCTAATGAAACACTTATCAAGAGCAGGAAACAAGCTGATAACTTGGTAATGTGGCCACCTGTCAGCTGGGCACTGGTCCAGTGCTACTGATTTCACAGAGGCTGCAGAAAAGCTGTAGTAGAAGCTGTAGGCCACAGAAACCAGCTCGTAGTAACTTTCAGGTGTTGTTGACACAGGATTAATAGATCTAATGTCCCAGACTGAGTAGTGGTGCTGAGTAGTCTGCTTCTGGTGCAAAACTTTAAGTCTCCCCGTTTATGAACATTGTCTCTTTGCAAGCTGAAACAAACTGTAAACACACGTTCCCCTTTCTTAAATTACCCTTGCTCTGATTTAATTCATGGCATGATTTTAAGACTGCATAGATAAAATACACAGCTGAATGTTAACCAAGCACTGAGCAGAAACATGAGTATGAACTGGTTCCACTCATGACTCTAAGAAAATGTAAGCATTGTTAAGACTTACTTTCTAGCTTCTGTGTAACACCCAGTAAAACCCTTGGCCTGGGTCTGTGAGGAATTACCCAGAGCTAAATGGAAGACACAAAAGATGGGTACTTAAATTAACTCCTTGCACATGCCCAAGTATTTAGGCACCTCATTCTGCTTGGATTTACAGTAATGCCTCCCACATGTTACAACTCCCTAACAGCTCTCAAATTTTTATCTTAAAGCCAGTCAGACCACTTCCCTATCCCACATCTTGCCACCAACTAAACAAGTGTATTAGCTCCTGTGGTTCAAGAGATGCCACTGTCACTATAAAATTTTCATACTAGCATAACTGAGCACTTTCCAGAGCAGTTTAGCCCACCTTAAGGAGCCACTGCTGAAAGACAGGAAAAGGAATAACTGCTGATTACACAAATATTCTACTGTCAGAATTATATAGAGCACTTGCTCTTTACGTTGTTTAATTCTGTTTGGAGACTGCACCCATCTGATGATGAAGACAGGTCACAGAGCTTTAGCGATGAAAATGAGCACCTTCAATCCCCTTAATTTATAAAGTATTTAAATCTTTGTACTTCTGCAAGAGCTGTCACTTGCGTTATTTGTCCTTCTCTCTTTAATGGATAGTTGTAGTTCCCCTACGTTGATCTGAAATCTGACACATTCTTTTCTAATTAAGGACATCTAATGGGAAAGTTACACTTTCCCATGATGCCTACTACAATAAATCCTTCTAATTATTAATGTATCTAGGCAAGTGACATCTCATTATTTTGGGTGACTTCACAAAACCATTTGACAGGGAATAATGATGACTCAACGCCAAACCTAAATTTGGAAGAATTTAAGCAGATCAGAGATTTTTCACTACCATAAATATTTTTGATTCAGGTGGTTGAAACTAACAGATACTCAGACTGGAGGGTTCAGAACAGTTATCCTTCCTCCCACTGCAATGGGAATGCCGACTGCAATGGAGAACACACCGGTGTGCTTTGAAGTGTGCCTGTGATTATGCTTTTTCTGTCACACTTCCCTTTCTTATCTTTCTATACCTTATTTCTACAGCAAATACACAGCATAATGACTGGAGCTGAGAATGCACTAGGGCAATTTTAGGTAAAACTTGACTTGGCATTCACTCACCGGTATTATTTTGAGGATTCTCCTTTCCTGTACGCAAACAGGAGAGGGCTTGGATCCCTGTGTCTGTTCAGAGAGATCGGAGAGGCTGATCGGACAGCTCCAGCGGAGCGGTCAGAGCATCAGCCTACACTGAGCCTTGTGTTATGTGGGGCAGAGGCTGCCAGAACACGCTCCGAGGGCGGCTTTAGTTGTGCCAGGGCAGGTGGGCTCCTCAGCCGCCCTCTCCCTTAAACTTGGGGCCTCTGCTCAGGGCACAGCAGAAACAAGGCCTTGCCATCGCTTCAGGAGCATCTCCCACCACCCAAGCCACTCTGTCGTTGCCGGGGCAGCTACAGTGACACGTCCCCAGCCTCCTTCCCGTCCCTGGGGCACAGCTCAGGGTCGGAGGTCGCACCCTGCTCTATTTCGGAGACCCGGAGCGCTCAAACCACCCGCGGCGCTGACGGCGAGGCCCTCGCCCCTGCCGGGAAACGCGGGGGAGAGGCGAGGCAAAGCCAGGGGTAGAGCCCATAAGCTGCACATCACCTCGCCGAGGAAAGGGCCACGCCGAGGGCCGGCCACCCTTCAGCCTCAGCTCCTCCCGGGCAGCCCGGCCCCGCTGTCCCCATTCCCGAGGCTCCCGCGGGCCAACGC
>JAHLSL010000056.1:7881542-7923450 GCA_025920805.1 Petroica traversi
AAGGCCCCCAAATCCTTTTCTTCAGAGCTACTCCCCACCACTCTGCCTGGATTGTTGCTCAGGGTTCTTCCTTCCCAGGTGAGGGACTCGTTCGATTTTGTGAAGTTTTTGCTGGATAAACCACTGAGGTAATATTATCTAAGCTTGACCATCCAACCAATTTTTTATCTATCTGGTTATCTACTCATTAAAACTGTGGCATCTCACCTTGGATATAAGAATATTGTGAGACAGTGTGTTAAAAGCTTTGCAGAAGTCAAGGTGCTGCCCTTGCACCCACAAATTCATACATTCTGTCATAGAAGACAATCAGATTGGTCAAGCAGTTGGCAAACTCATGCTAACTCCTGCAGCTTTCACCATGAATCTTGGGAAGGAGCATGATCCAAAGCCTGGGGATGGAAGTGTTCCTGTCTGGGCATCAACACAATTGTGAATGTTTCTGTCGTGTTTTTACTCTCTCATTTCAACACCTAGAAAATACCAGGAATGTCAAAGAGCAGTTTGCCACTGATACCAATGTTAATTGTTCTTGGATCTTTCTGTTGACAGTGTTGGTGGCTGCATAACCAGGTAAGGATGAATCAATACCAGTTGTCTATTGGTGAAAAGAAGCTCTGGCAGAAAAGTGATTTACTCAGCATCAAGCAATGTGTCTGTTGACAAGCAGGAGCAGAACTCAGGATGTACTCCCTTCTGGTCACATACTCATCCCCAAATTCATCACATGAACTAAAGCCAAGAACATAGTCTTCCATTCAAGCTTTGAGACAAATAAATACTTCTTCCATCCAGTGACCTCAGCTTGAGGTTTCACTGCATTATAAATATACATGTCTAACATGTATAACAAAAAAGCAACACAATAGTGAAGTGAATTATCTGGATTGCAACATGCACTTGGCTCTGATAATAAGCACTTACAGGGAACAAGAGCTCATTGGGGAATGTTAAAAAAAAACTGGGATGACAGACTGAAAAAAGCAGGTACATGAGCAAAGACAACAAAGCTGACAAAAACGTTGGAAATGGAAAGTAAACATTTATATTTTTACAGGAAATTTCTAGATGTGTGTGGTTTTGTTTTGATTTTAAAAATACTATATTTTAACACAAATATAGCTATACAGCTCTCATTCATGTTTTAAAACTTTCTGAGCAATTTTTAATTTAAAATGCAAAAAGCTTAGGACAGTGTCTTTCTCCTCCCTGTATCGTCCTGAATCGTTCCCTTCTTGAATCATCCTTGTTTCACCTAGGAAATCAGTGGTGTGTCTTTGCCAGACATCTTAAAGGTACAATACAAATAATCTAGGTTTTCTGTGTGTGTGTAAGTAAACTAAAAGAAATCGAATGAATGGGGAGCCAGACATAGAAGGTGAAAACAGCATAGTATGGATTTTTATCCTATCATCAGCTCTGCCTTCTGTATTTGCTAAGTTGTTTGGCATGTTCTGCTTGTGAAATGGCTGTGCAATGCTTCCTATGTTGCATGTTGTCTCCAGAAGAGAATTGAGGAGTTTCTCATGCTGTCCTTATTCACAGATCTCCCAAATTAATTTAAAATGTTCACATGTACATAACAGCTAACATATGAGAAGGCTATTGCTAATTTCCACACAATAAACAGGCTAAGCCATTTGCTTACTTGGTTGATATATCCAACCAAGTCAGGGTTTTATGGTGGGTTTGGGGTTTTTTTTGTAGTTTTTCCCTCTTTGTCCCCTCATCTCTATAAATGAACTGTTCTTTGTGTTGCTTTGATCCAACAGAAAAGAAAGGCATTATAGAACGAGTCCATTAATGCCATTTGCAATATTTATCACATAACTTCTCA
The DNA here is from genome assembly GCA_025920805.1 of Petroica traversi. NCBI lineage: Eukaryota > Metazoa > Chordata > Aves > Passeriformes > Petroicidae > Petroica > Petroica traversi. The sequence goes on from JAHLSL010000056.1 coordinate 7,883,380, forward strand.
TCAGTGGCAAGGCCTTCCAAGGTGTTAAACAATGGCAAACAGAATGCCAACAGGGAGGTGAGCCACCAACAAAATTAAAAAGATACTTAAAGCAGCACAACAAACACATTCTGTAGCTCCTTGTCTAAGAATGTACCCATGGTTTCCTTGCATGCACATCGTGTTTGCACAGAAATTATGCAACCAGACATGCTGGGTGGGATATTTAATTTCTAAATTATTTTAGCCCAGATTCTTTTGCAGTTCCCTGCACTTGTATCCACTATGGCTAGGATGTGATAGATTCATGCTGGTACAAATCAGGCTAGTATTTGGCTCTCTAGTTCAGTACTTGTTCACTCAAAGGTAAAAAGGGACATTTCTTTTTTTATAACAACTTCTCAGCAAGCATCTTGCCATAAGTAGAAAACCATTATTGAGTTTTAGCAGTGCTCTCACAAAACCCAGCACATTTGGGAGCTGTCGTGGGGCACTGCCTAATCTGAGAACACCACTGTCCTCTAAATTGAGCAACAAATTGACACTAATAATGTTAGAAGCCAGTATCTTTGATCATCAAAGTTTACATTTCAGAATACTTCAGAAGGAACATCTCTCCTCAGGCAGAGGAAATAAGAAAAACTTGGTTACAAGTAATTATTGCTGTGCAGAAAACAGCTCCTGGAGCTATTGGCTTCCCAGGGAGTTGGACCCATGTCTGCTGGCTGGGTGAATCATAGGACTAGTCAGCATGACTTCAGTCTGTAATCTGGATAAAACACAGGAAACCACCTGTGGCTACACTGAGGACAAGCATTCTATTACTGCAGGATTTGCTATCTGTTTCTGAATCTCATAGCTTGTTTCCTTACTGTGCACTGATTTGAATCAGTTTGTTTTATTGTACTTGTCAGTGTGTTGAGAGGCAAGAGTGAAGTTATGTTGGGCTGGGAAATAAAGGGTATTGCAGTCTTCAGTATGTACTATGTCCTTTTCCTCAGAATTTTCAGAGCCAACCAAAGTCTCAGCATTTTAAAAGACCCTTGCCATCATAATGCTGGATTTGCTTCAATGCTGATCACACAAAAAAGGGTTGGCAAATTCTACCTGCAACCTGTTCACTCTCTTTGTCCAAGGAATTGGAAGGGAAACCCCAAAGTTTTTTGTATCACTGTGTAAACTAAGCAACACAGCATGCCCAGAGAAAGGTAACCATTAATGCTGTTGCTAAGCAATGAAGATGATGGGATGCTTCGAATTGAGCTGACAAATCACTATGATATTTACTGTAAGAGGATATCTACAAATCACCAAAGGACTAGCAGAGGTGTAGTATGCACAACACCCATGGTATTGTCTGAGAGGCACATGGAGATGACAAAATATCCTTCCATGGCATTCCAAGAGATGTTGTATCATACAGACAAGTCCATGGGACCTGATGGGATGCACTCTACAAGTACTGAGGGAGCTGTTTGGTGTCATTGCAAACCTGCTTCAATTATCTTTAAAAGGCTGTGGTGACTGGCCGAGGTTTCTGCACAATGTAATCTTCATGAACAGAGAGAAAGAGGATTCAGGGAACTGGACCTCACCTTGACTTTGGGGAACATGATGGAGAAAATAATTTTGAAAATTACTTCCAGTTATTTTGAGATGGTGTTTGGGAGTAGTCAGCACAAATTCCCAACAGAGGAAATCACATCTAGCCAACCTGATAGCTTCCTATGAAGAGCATCTTCCTGGATGAGGGGAGACCAATGGACAGAGTCCCAGACAACCAGATCCAGGTGGACAGCTTCAGCAGGGGAGCATTGGACAAGATGTACTCCAAGGCTTGTTCCAGCCTCAGCCATTCTGTGACTGTGTAAAATATATCTGCAGCACTGCTAAGGACTACAGTTTGTGTGTGTGCTTGACACATACACCAAATAAGCAATTAAAATGCATGATAGGAGATAATACAATGTTTTAGGAGCATCTATAAACTGGAGCTCTGTTTTGTATTCTGTGGCCCAAGCAGCTGGAAAAGTGGATCTCGGCATACGCCATTTAATTACTAGCACAGAGAGTGACACTTTCTGTTTGCTCTAAGTAAAGGTATATGAGCAACAGATTTGGAACTAAGTCTGTGATAAACACTAAGTGCTTTGGAGTCCTGTGCTGCTGAAGTAAGTGAATCCCAGGGCATTCAATATTCATTCTGACTATTCAAAAAACAATGTACAAGAGAGGCAGATCCTGGAAAGAAAACCAGAAATCCCAGTATAGTAGCTGTGCTTCTATCTCTGGCTTTTATTCAATTTGTTTTCCTTTTATTCATTCTTCCCATTCTTAGGAAGTAATTGCTGCAGCGAATGATTTGGAAAAAAAAAAATATATGGAGAAATCTGTGGAGAACAGTTGAAATCAGGCCTGTAGTGATCAAATCTATTGCACTTTTTTGGCTGCTGTCTGTGCAATGGTTTTGTTCCACAATTCAGAAAAACAAGAAATCTCTATATCAGCTAATTGGAGGCCATCAGTTCTGCGGGGTAACAAATCATTTAGGCTTATTAAAAACAAGAACTCACAGCCACATATCAAGTGTAAACATGAACACAGAATATTTTTAGGTTATTTATAAGGAAGTGTCTTGAATGGACCTGCTTTCCAACACTCACATTAACCTGGTTATCACTTTCAAGAACCCTGCTCCAGTATGACACTACTCCTCTGCTAACAACCCCTCTTAAGACCTGACAGACCTATTTTGAGAGTGTACCTACAAATAAAAACTCAGAGAAGTCGGAGGTCAATTAAAATGCTTTAGGTGCAATGCTGGGAAAATGGCAATCATACTTCAAAAATCTGTTTGCTGGTTTTTTTATGACTGCATGTTAACTCCTTTAAGTTTTAATGCACACTGGAATGCTGTGAATGACAAGTGGCAAAAATTGTTTTGAAACAATTCCTTGCTGTGACATTTTAAGGAGGACACTGCATTACCAGCTTATTTCAATAGTACAAACTTCTGAGAGACTGGAAATTAAGTGTTCCAAATGAGCTTTAAATATAGCACAAGAAGTTTCAGTTTTAATGGACAAAGTCTGTTCCCACTAAATATACCCTTGTACTGCCAAGAGGGCTTTGAAATAAAATAAAGTGGCAAGTTTGAGGCTATTAGTGTCAGAGTCAGACAAGCCAAGCAATTGTAAATTAAGCTGATCTCAGTATTTAAGAAATCTCTTTGCATGAACTCTTATGTTCTCCTTCACTCTGGAAACCAAAGTTATTCCCTTGAGAAGGTACCTGGCTTCTAAGGCATTTGCTGAAGCATGAGAAATACTATAGAGATGACTGCTTGAATAATTTCCAGATAACAAAGTATCTTTATTTAAAATCTGATCTTCATTAATGCTCAAAGTGCAGAAAAAGAAAATTAGATTCAAAGAAACTTATAAAAGCTTCTTGTAAAATAACAATACTCTTCAGCAAAATCTTAGGTTAATAACTGCACACTAGTCAAGTCTATGCTAGACTGAATCATAACAAGAACTGGTTTTTGTAGCATTTCCTTCTTTGGTAAAACCTGGAAGGTATCACTTTTCATTATGAGCTAAGCAAGTTTGCCAACAAAGATTTTCATTTAAACTGAAAAGGAGGACACAGAAAATGAACAGCAAACAGGAACAAAAAAAAGCTTTCACCTTTGAAAGTGTGTCACAAATCAGGACAAGCCAACAAAATGAAAGTCTCCATCTCTGAATGGTTTCTTTCTCCAAGTGGCTGCAACAAACACCCGATCATAACACTCATGCAGTGTCGTGTCTGGCACCCCCACTGGGAGCTTTGGATGCCTTAGGACCTGGTAAATGCCAGTGGAGGTCTGGACAATTGAATCAAACTTCTGGCCTAGGCCAGTGAGATTTTGAGGCCCTGGTGATGGTACCAACTGGACCTCCACTACCTACAGCAGAGTTTAAAGAGCTGCCCATGCCAGCCCTGACACACAGACACACAATGTCTCAAACTTACCTCCTCTCAAAGGCAGAAAAAGCAGCCATGAGCTGTCAGTACAGTGAGGTACATGGAGAAATGTAAAATTTTAAGTTATGCACTGAGAGCACTCAGGTAATTGGAGCTCCAAAATCTTCTCACCTTTATCTGCAGTACTTCGAGTCTTCAGAAATATATATATAGTGTCAGAGGCTTCTGATGACTTGCATTTTAATTCCTGATGACTTGCATTTTAACTGCTTAACAAAAATGGTATTTACTAAGCAGAAAATTATTTCTACTTGTAATTACTGTACCTTTCATTTAAAAATTGCTACAAAATCAAATTATAAAAATATATTTTTAAGTACATGCTAGTAATACTATTCAGAAAAACCCAGCCGATATAACGTAAATGGTTTTATTCTCAAAAAAAGTCAGCAATATAAAATATTTTAATATTCTTTTGATTTAAATATTGGTGACAGATTATGCATTTCCTCAAATAAAGTGCTGTTTTTACAAATAGGTATTTTGTTTTTACTTTTGCTGCTGTTCTAAACACATAATATTGAATAGATAAAGTATATTTTGGTTATTGAAGAATGCAGCATTACTTCTGCTTTATATTTCTTCCTATGAAACGACTACATTTTCAATTTGGACTCCTTCATCTGCATCCAATCAATGGAGGCATATTCAGTTTATGCATTCCCCCTTGTAGAAGGTGTCACAATTTGTGGTGACCTTCTTGCCTTCTTCCACGCTTTTGTTGCTTGCTGTGCCCATGCAGGTCTCCCATGGGTTCTTCATCTATGGGCAAGAATGGAATGAAACATCCATCTTCTTGCACATTCATCCATTCTTCCTGCTCTTCTGACTTTGTTCTTCGTAAATCCAGACCACTGATGCCTTGAACAATTCAACACTTAGGCTGAACTACAGAAGCCATCATTTATTATTTTCTTTGACTTTTTGTGGGTTTTGTATTTTAAGCAAATAACTGCAGAAAGTCCAATGTCAGTGTAGTCAGGACTAACTTCTCAAATTTTCATTTCTATGGATTTACTTAGTCAGATGCCAAACTTCACCATAAGAAAAAAAAAAAAATCTTTTGTTCCAGTAGCTACCTTTTAGAAGAAACGGCTTCTTGTGGTTTTAAAGAGCAGCCAGGTGCTGTAAGAGGGAAAAAAAAAAAGTCTGAAACACTGCAACCAGCAAGACTCACAACTGCAAATAAGAAAGTAATTCCACAACTGCTGGAAACTGGCCCACATTTCCCAATGTTATTGGTATACCAGAATCTAACAGTTTGATCCCATAATTCAGTTTATTCATCTTAAGTCTCCTGTATGGAAAAGGTACAAAACGTCAAACTTATACGTGTGAAAAGGTCACCTACTGTCACAAAGTTTTGGGTATCCCTCTTTTCTCAATGTACATCTTTCCACCAAGTGATTACCTGAATCCTGTATGATTTTTTATATGCAAGTCTATTCTGATTGTGCTCCTATTTTTACTTCTCACTCTTCAATCTCTAACTCCCTCCTCTGGGTAATTTCCACTTGATATTTTTGATTCTGAATCCAAAAGTGGAAAGTAAATACACAAACAACTCTGTATCTGCAGATACATCTGTATCTATCAATCTATACAACATACTATAATAAGTAAAGAGAAACCTGAAGACCAGAATTTCCACTAATTATAGAGTGAATGGCATCATATTCATTTTTCATTTAAGCATAGCTACTCCTCATTCAAACTTTTGTCTAGAGAATATTCAGTTTATTCTTTTGATGTCTATATCCTGCCTTTGTTCATTGCCCCTACCAGATGTTTGGATTTTCTCTTTTCTTCCCACCTATCAGAAATGTTGTTTAGATAGGGGAGAGCAGCACTTGCCTGTACCAAGTGACAAGGCTCATCTTTTTCTTTCTAACATTTCAATAAACTTGGCATTAGAAGGCAAACTAAGTTAATTGGTAGTTAGCTTTAACTGTGACCAATCTTGAAGTTTTTTTTCATAATGAGTTTAAGAAATGTCCTGGCCGAAAAAGATTGTGTCCTTCTGAGTATAAAGCTTAGACGGTCTCCTGTGTTTTTCATGTCATTTTTCTAGAAATGGCACTTTCTGTTGCAAGCCACAGTCTTGGGCAAGGGAACTTCCAGAAAGTGTTTCCATTTTTTATGAGAGGACTTAACACATAACACTGCCTTACACATCTATTATAATTAGCATATAGGATTTTATGTCTGCTCTTCTGGAGGAAATTATTTCAGTTGCTTTTCTCCCCCTCACCTCTTTTTTTTTTTTTTTTTTTTTAATAAGAATCCACATGAACGTTTGTCAGCTTTCCATTTCTGATTTGGCAAGTTTGTGTTGAAATGCAACTCTGTCTTCTTTGGTGTCATTTCTTAAAATTTACCTGCAGACTTACTGCCAGATCTGTTAAACCTCTTGACTGCACTCAGTTAATGGGAGCATGAATCTTGACACAGCACACCAAAATACACTAAACAATCAGTCCTGGCAATCAGGCATTCAGAAACTCCAATTTTCTTATCTACCAGAATCATGTAAGCAAAAGGTCACCTCAAATCACAAAGAGAAACTTTTCCTGGGGTAGTATTTATTATTTGTTAAATCCCATTCTCTCAGAAAGCTGGACTTTATGCTGGCCCTTTCCATTTCAGTTGGAATCCAGAGGAGGAGCAGAGAAGCATTTTGTTCCTCAGAGCAGTCATTTTGCCTCATGCCTCCATGGGCTGATCATCTGCTCTAAATGGAGAAGGTGAAGCAGCATGGTAATTCTGTGTTTGCTGGGCACATTCACTGGTCTATAAAGAAAGCAGTATCTTCCTAGTAGTTTCTCTTATGAAAGACAGGGTGCATTGTCAATTTTCCAAGCTGTAATGGCAGCCTAACTACCAAAGTGTCAAAACCCACCAAAAAGTTCACTCTTGGAACGAATAATTTTATCAGAATTTTCTAAAGGTGATCAATTAATTTCTATTAAATAGAGAGATGGAGGCAACACTCCCAATGCAAGTACTGTCTGCCTATTCAGAAATCATAGTGCCCCCAAACCTAAAAGTTTAGAGGTCCAATAACTTCTGAATTATTTACATTGCTCTGTCTTATGCAGGTCAGGCAAAGTCTGGAGCATGGAATTCCCACAGCCTAACCTAGTGTCCCTGGCATGGGGTGGGGAGGAAGGATTCCATTTCAGAAACCTTCTTTATGTGGGACTCCAAGATATCTTAACCTGAAGTACTAGCAAAAAAGAATATGAAACAAATACACAAAACAAGTAATAGCAAATTTCTAAGCCAGATGTCCTAGAGAAGCACAAAGATCTGTGTGTACAGAGCACAGGTTATTGCTGAAATTGTCCCATAACTGAGATGTGGTAACAGTGATGCTAACCTTTTTTATTGGTTCAAGAGGAAAAGTAGGGAAACAGGGACCAGTGAGGTGGACAGTAGTACCAACCTGATTTGCAAAACTGTAACAAAGAATCTGAAATTTTGTGGAAAACAATCAAGAAGGGATTTTAGAAGTCTTGCCTCACCAACCTACTAGAATTCCTAGAAGGTGCCAACAGTCTTGAAGATAAAAGAGGTCCATTTGATTCTTGGATTTTGACAAGGCATTTCACAAGGCCCAAGGTTACCTCTTAAGATAATAAGGAACCCACAGGGTAAAAATAAAATTTCTTGTGTGGATAAATAATCTGTTAGGGATGCAGAGGACAGAAGGTTGCAGTAAATAGTGATTTTTTCCATAGTAGAGAGATTCAACTAGTATTTCATAGGGATCTGCATGAGGATATTCAGGATATGAACAGTATATTCAATATATGATTTTGAAAGGGCACATAGAGTGAAGGGACAAACTTTCCTAAGTTATCCATGTAAATAAAAAGAAAGGTAAACAGAAGACTGGCAAAAGGATTCCATGTGACATCTGTGCCTAAACAATAAGATAGCAACAAAATTTGTTGAAGATAAATATAAAGTAATATGAAGTAAGGCAAATGGAAAGGATGAATGTGTGTTTATATAAAATTATAAGCAGTGAGCTCAAACTCAGTAGATCAGCTGAGTTGTAAGAGGTAATTCCAATTAATACCAATCCAGTCTTCAATTATAGTCAGCACAGCAAAGTACCAGAAATGACTAGGAAAGGGCAAGAGAATGGAAAGTAGAGGACACAATTAAAATACAAACATCACTCTGTCATCTAAATCCATAAAAATGCCTACATATTGAACACTGTATGCTAGGCTGGTATCTCCCAAGTCTGAAAAGGTAATATCAGGGAAGGTAAAGAGGTTAGAAAAAATATGGTATAGGGAATGACAAAGCAGCCTATAAGCCTCCCGCTTGGAAAAAAAAAAAAGAATGAAGAGGAGTATCACAGTGATCTGTAAAATCATCAGTAGCATGGAGGCGGTGAAGAGGAAACAACTGCTCACTGTATCTTCTGATCCAGTACAATGAAGCAAAAGAAGTCAGGACATGGAAGTTCACAACAAATGAAGGAAGCAGCTCTTCACATCAGTGTCAGATGAGACTGGATGAAAAAGTTGCATACAACTGTATAGACCTTGGATCTGACTTGGTAAAGCTGCTCTTATGCTCTAAAATATTACACATTCCTGGAAATTACTTCAAGTTCCAGAGACTGCATAAGGGTTCCACTGCTACTTTTTACAATAAAAAGCAGCTTACCTGGTGCAGAAACTTCTTTTATCTACGTGTTTTCTTCCTCTTCTCTGTTAGTACTTCTGTTTGTTTCACAGCCAGATCTATATCATGGAACTCTCACACACAAAAAACCAAAAGCCAGATCTCTGATGGCAGCATTCTTGCAGCATCTTGTCAAAAGCTCAGCAGGAGCAACGGTTGCCTCCATTCTTACCAAAGGATGTTCTCCCAAACTCTGTGCCACCATTCTTGTTCTTCAGTGTCTTCAAGACAGTTAAGGTCAGCAAGTTGCTTGGAGATACATTACACCTCTATGCTTCTTTGGTCCTTGAGTAATTCCAGTTCTTTGCACCATGTAATCAAATTCCAAATAGCTTCTGCTCACCTAATAATACCTACAGAAGAGGCTCTTCAGCTCTGGGATGTTACCAAGAGACATCCAGAAGTTCCCACACATGCTGACTATGCTGAGAATGGAAAGTTGCACAATGTATATAGAGACACCTGATAGTGGCTTTCAGCCAAGCAGACTACACAGAATACTGGAATTAGCCCACACTGACTAATTACCCCAGAAATTCCCAGTTTTCCCAAGACATCTGTAAGTCAACAGTTAGCACCTGCTTTCACATATCTAGTGAAATGCAGCTAACTGAGAACAACTGGGACTAGCTCATTACTAAGGTTTCCTAAAGCATACAACACCTGAATGATTTAACATAGACACTAAACAAACTAAATTATTTTTTAAGTGGATGAAAGCAGCAAAATAAGCAATTGAAGAAAAGGCACTTTTAACATGAACTTCTCAAGACTATTCAATGGCTTTCATTGTTACTACTAAACCATGGATACAGAAGTACACATGTGAATAGGTTATGTCCCATTCCTTAATCCAGAGTAACAGATGAGTATCTGCCTTTGTTTCAGATGGCTGGCAGGGCAGAGATTTGCAATTTTTATATCTGAGAATGTATGAAATATATTCACAGGTCAGCAACACCTTCCTGTATGTTTTGGTTACAGACAGTACATTTTAAAGGCAGTTTCTCCAGCTTAGCTAGCAGATAACACTGGTGCTTGGAATACTTGTTTTCAGAAGAAACTAGCTGTAGAAAATCACATAAAAACACCACCCATGCAAAATAACTAAATGCATACATACATAAATACATAATTAACATAGCTGCCTAAACCATTATGCTAAATTGTCAATCTTGAACACATTTATTCTACCTGATCATACTAAAGTGTCTCCTATAAAGAGTATGCAAAAGTTAATTATGTATCATACAAGAACACCTTCCACTGATGCTACATATATACAGACAGGCACTATAGATAGTATACTGTATATTCTGGTTTGCTATACTTACATCTATTTTCTATAATGCATAACAAAAATCTTATCCTTGTATAAGATAATACTGAAGGGCGTATAAACATCTTACAGATACCTCTGCTTTTTATGCTGAAATCTTCTCTACAGTCCCAGCAAGAGACACACATCATTAGCCAGGAAAGCAGCTAACTGGCTTCTTTGTCACATTCTGTCTTCCAGCCAGTATTAAAATATCCACACATTTGGACATTAGGAAGACTTTTTTCACAGAAAGTGTGATTAGACATTAGAATGGGCTGCCCAGGGAGGTGATGGAGTCATCATCCCAGAAGTGTTTATGAAAAGATGGGACGTGGCACGCAGTGCCATGGTCTGGTTGGCACAGCAGTGTTTGGTCACAGGTTGAACTCTATGATCTCAGAGATGTTTTCCAACATAACTGATTTTGTGATTATGTGATTCAACCTGTAACTCATTTTGCAATTAACTGCAGGCGCTACTTACATTGAGAATGACCTGGTGGTCGTGTGTTACTAACACTGCTCTCAAAGGAAGAGTGGAAGTTGTGTATTGTTTCTTGTAAAATCTGTCTCTCTCGACCCTGTAAAAGAACAATAAAACAAAATCAGGTATTCTTAAATTTCTGTTTAAAAAGTGAAGTTATTAAGAGTACACAACAGATATGTAAATATGTGTGTCTATGTTCATTCTACTATTCAAAATAATAACAAATCTATACCTCACAGATACATATAGAAAACCATTTAGTAATCTTTTCCTGAAACTACCAGATAACAATAGAAACATTTTCATTATTTTCTTCCTATCTTTCTTGCATTTCTTAGCATGGAAGATCATCCACCTCCTCTAACTTCTAGCCTCATCACTACTGTTGATCTTAACTTAAAGGAAACTGTCTTTGTGTTTTGTTTGTCTGAACTTCGCTATCAGAGAGAGAATGGATCTCAAAATCTAAAAAAGCTACTGAGAAGCATCACCAAGCCTAATCACAGACATACTCCAGTAGAAAAGCCTTCTGACAAGAGCACTGTTTACTGTACACCATTCTCAGCAAATTTTTTTATGTCGATACAAAATTCAAGGACTATAAAAGTGTATATACTGCATTCCCTAGCTGCACTACTGCAGCCAGATGATTCTTTTTAGCACTGCTGAAATCAATATTCAGAAACTGACATATTGCTCATGTTTATAAGTAGCTTCTTCACTGGACTAGGAAAGAGCTATTGAAAGAGAACAGGAAGTGCCACAAAGGAAGATTTGTTTGGAAAAAATTAATTTTGCTTTCCTAACTAACATCTGCAACTGAATTTCAAAATGTATGTTGAATCAATTATATCAACAAATCTCAAAATAATTTACTAAGTACACTACTTCAAAATGTACCTTTCCCGCATTCAGTTCAGAAATAGCTGCCAAAATTTGCTGCCTTGATCCATCTGTTTTAATACCCAACTCTTTCAGATCACCATCAGTAAGTGTAAGGAAAGCTTCCATATCCACCTGCATATCAAAAAAAAAAAAAGAAAAGAAAAAAGGTAAGACAAATTTCCCTATGCAAAGATTCATTATTACAGGTTAAAAGTAGTTTGTTGGGTTTTTTTAATAGTATAGGCTTACTGTAAATATTGTGCAAAAAAAAAATTTAATTAATTACTAGCACCAAATGGTGTGTATTTTACCACTCTATTTTAAGGCTTCTAATGTGCTGTTAATCATTCAATTAATCATGATAGTACATCTAAAATATTAATCAACTTTTAGATTTTTTTCCCATCAAGTTCAATTAATACAGACTATATACTCTCCAAAGAAATTCTTTTCCCTACGGTAGCAGCTACTTGAATAAATCTAAGGTTTCTCTCTTTTCTTCACCCTTTCTCCCCAGGTATTCTTGGAATTTTAGAATATTGTGTTTACTTTTCTAATGTCCCCTGAGAAAAACCTAGGTTTCATTCATATATCAGTTTTTATTATAACAACATATCCATAAGGCCGTGATAAGAACAAATATCTGAAACTTTTCATATTGATAGAACCTTCTCACAAAGCATATTAATTTCTACACAATGCTCCCTTGCCTATCATGCAGGAGAACAATAATAACCCAATATATTGTGATGCAGCTAAATTGTCTGTGCTTGTGCTGAATTTTGAACTCTGTAGCGATGTCAACTTAGTGGATGTCCATTCACTACCCTTCTCTTTGACCAATAAACACACAATATTTGCTCACATCTTAACCTGCCTAAAACATTGTAATGGATTAATTTTACTTATTTTCAGCAAAATTGCTTTTCAATTTTTTTCAAGTCAATGTCACAGGTCTCATCTACCAGGATGCCTACGTTCCCCAATTTAATTCTCCTGTTGCTTATGCAGAGCACATAAAGAAGATAAAGCAGCCATCCCAGTGACTCACACCCTGCTGTTCTTCTGAAAATGAGGTTACAGCTGTGATTCCAGGGATGATACACTATGTCCTAAAACTGTTTAGCCACATATGGATATGATATATATAGAAAAAGCAAAGTGTAACAACGGAGAGAAAAAAAAACCCTATCTATATAAAAGTTGTAAGTTAAGTGTAAAGAGCTCTGCTATTTGCCAGTATCCCGGAGAATGCCACAAATATCACTTGTCCAGGTTTCAACCAGGAATGGTTGCAGAACTTGAAATCTGAGATTCTAGATCACAAATCTGATGCAATGAGTTATACCCTACTTTCATTGATACAGTAAAAGAAAATATCCTTTAGAAAAGACATACCTCTTGTTCCTCAAATATAGGCTGGTATTTCTCAAGTGACAACTTTTTAAGGATGCCAGTCAGCTCATCTGTAATAACAGAAAAAAAAAAAGAGAACTCAACCCCATGGATTAGAAAAGATTTTAATGATGTCAGCATTATAAACTGAAAATATATATTAAAGCCTACATTTCCATAGTCATATATGGGAAAAAAATAAAAATCCACATTTATTCTCCATCATAATTTGAAATATTCACTTAGTCTGTTCTCATCTACTTAAATATACTGTAATTCCATCTAGTCTTACCTTGCTAGAACAAACACTGTTGTAACTGCCCTTTCTACCTCATCTTACAAAACCAAACCAGTAAGGACAACTTAGGCACTTCAATGCCTAAAATACACATGCTTGGCTCCAGATGGCTGATTCAGATTGTGCAGGTTACACAGCAGAACTCCTCAAGCAGGCAAGGAACTGAATGGCATATTTCTATGACATCATCCAGGAATTCAAAGCGTAGAGCAAGCAACCACACACCTGCTCATTTAAAACACTGATACAACACAGGTCTTTCTGAACCTTTTTGTCCTTACGTGCCAAACATCCAGGCATCTTCAATACAGACAACTGAAGTCCAGCTACGATGAAAACTAAAGTTTTACAAGTTCACCCTCCAAGGCTAAGAGCACTGAATATCATCTTCCCTCTCAAAGTCTAAAGAAATTAATTGTTGCAAGACCAGACAAGGACTCTTCCCACACATTTAAAATGTAATAAGTTAAAAAGCACATTTCCAGAATAACATGACATTACCTCTCTTAATTGCACACTACCTCTGTCAGCTAAAGTTTTCTTTTTATTACTTTGCTGTCACGAGTAACTATCTGTTTAACTGACCACTTAGGTATTTAAGGGGAAAAAACAAAGAAGTCAGCATCTAAGTGAAGAACGTGAATTATTAAATTATAAAGTGAAACTATTTAATATTCTGCATATAAACTCGTTTTCATTTTAAAGACATCAGTAGTGCATTACCAAATATACTTTGCTTTTATTTATTCCACTTCTTTGACTGTCCCTTTTCTTTCATCATCACTAGAAACATGAAAGAGAATCTCACACTGTAAGCTTCTCAAAAGACATCCGGTACCTTGAGGTAAACACACTTCTGTGTACTATTTTGGAAGACTTCTTCTTTACATACAGGAGTCCACAGACAACTGTAGCTGGGTCTTATTTTCTGCTAGGGTTTTGTTGGGTTCTTTTTTACCTCAAGTTCAATTAACTTGGTAAGCCTAGCATGCTTTCCAAAAGTTGACATGGTCTCAGGCTAAAAGCTTTAATACCCTGACATTAATCCAGGGGCAAAGGTAACCAGTTTTAAAAATGTAATCATGGGAACTTCTCCACGTAGTTTGTTGAAAAATATAATCTTAGACAAAGAAAACAGAAATCACATCAAAAGACTTTACATATGTTATGCTTTTTTTTCTTTTAGTTTGTTTACTTACCCTTCTCATTTTTCATCACACTAGTGTGTTAACACTGCAGGCCATGATATGGGTAGAAACTTTCAGGGTGTCTGAGCTCAGAGCCTTACTGTCATAAACAACTGTAACACCAAACACCTTTCACAAAGAGTACACTTTCATGTGTAAGTCCTTCATGTTTTTTCTTCCTCTACCACTCTTCCAGATCCAGATTATTACACTAAGGTTGAAAAAACCCTGAAACCTCTCAGTTTTACAACTCTTGATCAACATGTTTGTCCTGTGCTTTACCACTCTCATTTGCCCTACATGTACCTTGTCTCCTTACCTCAATCCCTGGAGCAAGCTAAGGTTCTTGGAACTCTTACTGCTTTTGCCATGTTACTCCTATTTAGCACCTCCTTTTATACTAATCTGTAGTAGTAAGGTAAGATTACCTTTCTCCAAGTTTTCAGAGCCTTCTTTTACTCTCACATGGTTTCGCCTTTCATGATTCTCTACATCACTGGTTCTCAGAAGATGGCCAAGTTGTTGATGGTCCACCAAGTAGTTACCTAAAAAGAAGCAAAGAACACCTCTGAATCCTGCTGCCTACTGCTCCTTCACAGTAACAGTAAATACAAATCAATTTTCTTACTCACTTAAGTTCACTTAAAAGAAATGAAAAGTTAACACTGCAGACCTCTGTATTTACTCTTCTGATTATTGCTCAGCATATCAGCATTTGTACTGCTGCTGCTGAACCAAATCACAATAAGAGAAACCCATGAATCAAAGGAGCACTTAACTACAAAAGCTTACAAACACAATGAACCCAGAGGTACTTGGGCTTCTGAAAAACAACCTTTTCTCTGCTACAAGAGAACTCACAGTATCCTGGTATTAGTCACAGCCACAAAACCCAGCTTCATTGGGTGAGATGAGAGCAGCTGGTGGCTTGGGAAATATGCTTCATTTTCCAGCAGTGAGTTCTGTTCCTTTTATATATTTCTAAATTGGCAACTCTTATGTTATCAAGACCTCATTATAAAATGGCACTAAATGTGAAAGGATTTGCTCCAGCAGTAACTAGAATATGCTACAACTAAGCCATGAGAAAAGGACAGAAAGAGGGTCAAGTATCACCCGTCTTCAGTGCCAAATCGAAGTAGAGTGTTAATGGACAAAGCTGGCATATGTGGAAACAAACCAAAGTCAATACAGATGATTTCAGAAGGAAATAAAAATAGAACAAAGTTCTTCTTGCAGAACAGATAAGGTATCTCCATTTCTTATTTAAAAGGTTCTGAGACAAGTTATTTTCTTCACTTTTTTTTAGATATTTACAAGAGAAAACAAAGTTATTAACATGCTGTTTCCAATGCAGCAAAATTACTTTTTAAAAGTCGTATTTTAGACCTAAAAGTCTAATTGAAAAGGTGTTAATCTTACTGGAAAAGTAATACCATTATTATTCTTTCTTGTGACTTTAAGTTAAAAAGAGGCTGTGATAAAATTTGCTATGAATAAAAGATGTATTTCTGTAGTGATGTGCTTCCCTGCATTTACTAAAAAAAAACCCTAAATATTCTAGAGTGGAGAAAGTGCATTTTTTACCCTCAGCAAAGGGTGAAAAACAGGACTTAAGCCATGAAGGGGAAAAATGTGGCCATGTAAGAGTGGCCTACCTACACAGTCTATGGTAGCTTTGAGATTATACCAGTTCCTCTGTAAATGGAAAGAATCACAGGTTTTCAGAGAGAAAAAGGCAATTAATGCAGGAACACAGATCTCACCATAAGAAAGACCATAATATATTTTCTAGAATGAAAAGAGACCTCATTCTCATGCAGATACACACTAATCCAGCACACTTATAGCTTTAAACATGCAGTGCTCTTGATGAATGGATCTCCTATAATTACAGGGAGTTACTCACCATCCTCTGTAATAGTACCACTGCTGGAGCCATTGCTCTTGGCATGTCTGTGAGAAGAGGAGACAGAAGACTCTGCATTTTGAACCTTAGGAGATGGGGAGGGTGACGGGGAAGGTGTGAGAGTTGGTGATGTGCTTTTAGATGTAGATGAAGTCCCAGATGGAGGTCTTTTGTTCATCTCCAGTTTTTGCTGCAGTTAATGATACAATCATTTCAGTTAAAAAAGAATCAAAAAAGTGTTTACCTATGCATGATGCTTCAATATTACCTAAGTTGCATATCTTTTCTGCAGAGCATGTAGTCACAACTAGAAGTCTCTGCTTGATCTACATTGAAATAATTGGAGCAATAGTGATTTTATCCCAGGTGAAAGTCTGTCTCCTCAAATTCATCAAGAAAAATACATTTATTAAGACTGTAATTTTGTGGTAAGAAAATTATTTCTTGTAAACCAATACTGCCCACAAGCATTACAAATATTCCTTTTCTAAAAGGACTATCATGGTTTAAGTACAGGTGGCACCTATGCACCACAGCCTCTCACACACCTCCCCACCTTGTGTGGAATAGGCAGGAGAAGCAGAAGTAAAACTTGCAGTTGAGATAAAAACAGTTTAATAATAGAAAAAAAGTAAATTACTCTGACTCTGAAAATAGGGGTTTTTCATTCAGAGATTTAAATAAATAAATAGTCTTAATTAAAGATTTTCAAAGCATATGAGATGCTAATTTAAAGGAGCACTCCAAGCTGTATTAACCAGAAACATGCAGCAAGCATAAACTTAGTTTTGAGTGCATTAAACCCCTTGCTGGAATGGAAGTTTCCAGCCAACCCTCAAATTTATTATTACCTAACAGGAGCAAGTGATTTATTAAGAATTTTGAAAATATTTAACACATTTGGAAGCATGGAAAACAGGACAATACGTGAGTTAAAATGGGCAATAAGAAAATAGAGATATATATATACAGATAGGTAGATATATGTTCACATATCAACAATCTTTGCAGTCAATGCACCTCATCTCCTAAATTCTTTGATCTACATATACATTTTGATGTCCGCACCCAAAAAGAAGGTAATTTTTTACTGGATTCCTGAATGTAGAGCTTAACTCTACATACCTGTTGTCACTCAGGCTACTACAACAAACTGCTAAAAAAAAGTTGATCTGGGTAACAATGCAAGAAGTGAGAATTACAATGGTTCCTGCCTTTAAAATTCTGCTTCCGTGCTGTGGCATAAATGGAACTTTTCTAGTTAATGAAAGAGATGCAGATTTAAAAGATAAAACTGATTTGAGTGGTAACATTCTTCCATTACTCTAGCCTATGTCAGAACTTAATACTTCCTTAGCTCTGCACCAAACTGACTACAATGCAGCCTGATACAAACTTGATAACTCTCTGAAGAACATCATTAACTCATTTCAACTTTCTGTCCCAAATTTCCATCTAAATTGCTATTGGACATCTGTGTTTCAGAATGGTCTTCCCTCCCTAGCACATTATCTGCATTTATTTAAATTACATCGTTCTGTAAAATGTTACTCATTTCTTCTCCTTTCTTTAAAGCTTGCACCATTTCACCCCTCATGGATAAGTTTTGCAAAACTGATCAGTGTAATATCATTGCATTTTTAGATCAACTATTTCCAAGTTTAGATACATGATCCTAAATGGGAGACAAGCCATTCCTCAATGGATAGACAATAAATTTCCAGCATTTACACTGCTGATTACAACAACAAAGCAGACTGCTAGCTTTTGCAGACAGTGTGGATCCATATTTGATTGTGTTGTCCCAAGAGAAATCTCCAAAAATCACCTCCATTGTGTGATACGTGAATATCTATAGTGAGATCCACACTATGACATGTTTTATTACTGTAGATAGAATAAAGATGTCATCTAGACATCTAAGCAAAGAGCATTGAAAAGCCTTTCCAAAACAGTGGCATAAATGTTGTTTAAAAATCTTTTCAACAGTATGATGAACAGCCTTTCCAGAAGATGATCTGCAGCATATTGCACTTCACTTCTCTTTTATCCCCTAATATATCCCACTGTGAGTGGAAACAGTAGTTAAACTTCTTAGCAGCAGCTCTATTGCAACAAAAGGCCGCAGGATCTGCAGCCCAAAGCTCACAGGCACAGGTATTATCTCTTTGTGGGCTGATTAATATAACTGGAGAAAAATGAGACTTTTGGGGGGGCACACAAGGAGCTCTTCTGAAATTATTTCCAAGCTGAAAACAAGCTGAGAGGACATGCTGAGAGTTTAATTAAAACATACTGGTCAGACCACCTCTGAAAGAAAAAGCATTTGGTAGCTGCTCTGCAGAGAAGATTTTAATGAGGGAAGAGGATGATAAAGGGGTTCTGTCTACAGGAAAAAGAGATGGACCATTTATAACTCAGAGAGTAGTTACACAGGATAGAATGGGAGGCAAGATTACCATATGCCAAAAAATTGATATAAATCCTCAGAGTCTGGTGGTCTAGCTGAGTTAGAAATTTTAGCTCCCAATCTGATCTTTGAAAAGCAACCAATAGACCCTCCAGAATCAGGACTGACAGATCAAAGTGAATATTCATGGAAACTGTTTCAGCATTGGTAGCTGCACCATTTCTTTTTCTGATTTTTGTCCTTCAGAAATTTCCATATAACTTCTGAACAACTTTACAATTTCACTTATCATGTTTAAATACAAATAGTGTTGCCATGTAAGACATCACAGAATGAGACTGCAAACATATTAATTTTATACTCTGATAATTTTCATTTCCTCAGGCAAAATCTCAAGAATCTCACTGAAAGATGCAAAGAAAACAAAACAAAACAAGCTGCTTAGAGATTACATAAGCAAAAGTTGGAGAAATTTTGCTCTTGCTCACATATTCTAACATTTCCAGAATTCCGGGCTTCAGAACACAAACCCCAAATTATGTGTTTTCTTTCTCTTGCTCTCTGAAATGCAATACTTCCCTGTAAAAATAAACCCATCAACTTCTCAATAGCATGTCACATCTTTTGTAATGATGCTGCTTTCTAATTTATGTCTCTGCAGATCTTGAAGATTTAAAATCTTAACACTCAAAAATTTTGTACAAAGCAGTTAAGACCTACAGAGTACATGCACAAAAATGTGCAGCTCATGAGGGTAAAGCTGTTCCAGGGATTGACAGGTAAGTCAGCACAGATAGTACCTCGGGAGCAAAACCCAACTTTGGTGATGACCTATAGTTTAAAAATAAAACCTCGTGGAGCAGACTGGTTATGTGCATATTGTTGTGGTCAGCATATCCTGGTACAAACTGCATTCAGGTTGAGCCTTTGAAGAGAAAATAGACTGGTTACGTGCACATTGTTGTGGTCAGCATATCCTGGTACAAACTGCATTCAGGTTGAGCCTTTGAAGGGAAAATAGCTAGAGAAACTAACTATACACCAGAGTAAAATCCACCAATAACTAACATAAAACACTGGAGCTGGACCATAGAAAGAAATAATGAGAAACCATAAAAGTGCAGATCTACCCTAAGATCAAGCATTACATTTACTGTTTTTTAAAAGAGAGTGAAATTAATAATAAAATAAAAACATATTTTATTGTTATGTTTCATCTTCTGTAGACTTGTATTTAAAAGATTTGTAGAGCTGAAAAGTTTCCACCAACTTAAGAAGCGTTCATTCATTTTTGGCTGTGCAAATGATGGGCACCAACCACCCATGACTGAGGTATGACCTATTAAAATTAGCCAATTTGAAAGAGCAAAATTTTACATTTCCTCTTACCTTTATAACATGTCCATTGCCAACAATCTGAGCACACTGCAAATCTGACAGAGTAGATGAAGGAGTTGACTGGACCGGACTGTGCTGTTGGCTGGGTTTATGTTCAGGTAAACCTGCTGCTTTTCTTCTTTGGGCTGCAATCTGAGACAAAACATTATCTGCACTGCCACCTAGAACAAAAAATAAACCCAGTAAAGGAAACCATAATTTTGAAATGTTTGTTAACTCTCCATCATTGACTTTCATTTAAAAACTGACTGGATGAAGCAAGAGACAATTTAAGGTTCAGATCTGTCCAGAATAAAGCAGCTTCCAGAATAAAGAACAGAAATCAATTGCAGAAGAGAGAAGCCAGTCCTGTCTATACATACACACAGCTGACTTTCATATCCTCAGACAGCTTTTATGAGCCCCTTCACCATATTGTCTTCGAGGTACAATACTTGTAGCTTTGGTTTTAATTGAAAACTGATTTTTATTTTAAACAAAAAGTAAGTAACATGCGTAGAATGTTACATCTATTACATGAATGGTGCAATGAACCCACATCCACCTGTTTCACCATGGGTGGATGCTGTAAAATCTGCATGGGATGGGCTGACCACTAAGACTTCTCTAACAGATAAGAGGCTTTTCTTCCCTTATGCAGCTGTTTGAAGTTCAATCCTGGGTCCTCCAAATTTACAGAAGCTTTGCTTCTGAAGTGGTAGGAGTGCTCAGAAAATATTTAAAATCTTCTATCATCATCACAAACACTAATTTTTTAACTGAATCAGATACAAATTACTTTCTTATTAAAAATGGTACCTGATCTGTTATGCAGTTCTCCTCCATGCCTGTTAATTCCTGCAATGTTATTCGATCCACCAGAAGAATGGGGAGAATGGTTGAAGTTGTTGGAATTTGAAGGAGATGCTGGTCTTCTTGCAAATGTTGGTAATTTGACTGGTCTAGTACCTTTGCTAACAGATGCCTGGAAAACAAAATGAAAAATAATTTGTTCTTGCGTGAATGAGAAACACAGAGAGCAAACTTCAACTGCTATTTTATTTATCCCAAATTCTGGAACTTCCACTGAAGAACAAAGGGGATATTAGAAAGAATCTTATTTCACATATACATATATACTGAATATATACTTATATAAATATATATATACTGAATATATTTATTCAATGAAAGAAATTACACCATATAAATGCATTAATCTTCTTAATCTTTGGCCAACACAAATTATCGTATATGATGCACCTGAGATATGATATACAAAGCATTATCAGCAGTGGAAAAGAACATAAAAATATCACATGTGAAGTTTCTTTCCTGAAGAATCCTGGCTTTGTCTCTCCCTTCTTACAAAACAGCTACAACTTCTCACCCATCATATCTCTGTTTCTCACAAACCAAGCTGCAAGAAGCGATATAAACTTTCCACCAGTTGCATTTTTATATTCCCTGCAATCTAAACAGCCAGCTGCACCACTTTGCTGAGTTTCATTAACTGAGGCACTACTGATCTAGCTATACACTACCTAAATCCTCAGCCACAACCACCTTTTTTTTGCTTTTACACCACTGGCTACCACCACCCATCTGACATATGAGCTTTTGCAGCTCAGCTTTTTAATGTTTCTTATCCTGTTGTCAAATCACTTCTCCCAACTCTGACTTACTGTTTCTCTCCTTCCTATATCCTCAGCAAGAATCTTTTTTTCTCACAGAAGGACTGATGGTTAGTCCTCCCCTACTTTTCCTGCTTCTCACATTATACACATGACAATTACCCAGTTATGTTATTGCAACCATCTTTTTTGGGATGATAAACACATTCTTGTTATGTCACTTCCCTTCTAATACTCTGACCTATTCCACCTACATCACCTCTACTGGCATTAAGTTAATCTCCATGTAAAAAAAGGAAAAGAGAAAAAAATTCCTTCTAAATGTCTTCATTGTCCCATTTCTAGAACTGACATTGAAACACAGTTCTGGACTAGTCTTCTCCACACCTGGCTATTACAGTCCACAGTTAGGGGAGGAAGCACTTCTTTTTCTCCAGCTGAGTAAGAAAAGGCTGTCAAGGTTGTTTAATTTCCTATCTCAAGACAAACCACATATTTTTCTTTTGCTTTGCATTTTCACTGAAAACACTGGAGAATCAGGCAAGCTCCCTCTATAAAAACCAGAAATAATCAAGACTTTTTCCAGTTTTATAGTACTTCCAATTTAAAGATGTGTGCCTTCAAGTTCACTTGATCACTAGTTGCTAGAATTTTATCTATTGCTAATCTTTCAGAATATTACGTCTGTATATTGGTCTGACTGATATTTCTTCCCTCTTGTTCAGTTCCTGAAACTTGACCAATTTTCAGTCTTTTTTTCTGTCCCTGGTCTTCCAAATCAGAGCAGTTTCTACCACACTGTTGCTGGTTCCAGTTAACAGCAAAAAATCCCCAAAACCAACAAAATAAACAAACAAACAAACCAAGCACAACAAAAAAACCAAACAAAATTCAAAACCCCAAATCTCCCAAAAGACAAACCAAATCAAAAAAAAAAAAGATTTTTCATTTCACCTAAAACTTTTGTTCCATTATGTTCCTTCCATATAGATGTGCATTCTTCCTAAGCAGCACTACTTAAAAGGACAAGCTATTGCTGAGACAGCGGGTTAAAACTAATTTCTTATCAGAAACAGTGGCTCACCAGTCAACAGGGCCTGGGCATAACACAGTGTTTTCATACACATTTAGTTTGCTTACTATATCAGAGTTCCCACTGCTGTTAAAGTCATGTTTGATGGCTCTCTGTGGCCAGGCAGTTCTCATCTGATCAGCTTTGCCATCTTTGCTCAGTCGTGTTCGGTCAGAATTCCAAAGCTCAAAGCTTGAGGGTGGTAAGAAAGGTGGTATCACTGCTTTCAGCTTATCACTGGGCAGCCTGGTAAATGGAGCACTACTCCTCAGCTGAGAGAGAGAAACAAAAGGAGGGTGAAGGGAGGAGAGTCACTTCTTAAGAAATATTACAGGGAGCTGGTGATGTAGTTTCAAAATTTTAAGTTAAGCAAAAAGATGAAAACACACGCGTTTTTAAACAGAAGGGAAACAAGGCACAAAAGTCCTATTTGAGGAGAAGCAAAACACATAATAACAGAGAGAAATCAGTGAACATTGTGGCAACCCTCAGCATTAAGCTTATTCATTTGATACATTTGATAGTTCATTAAGTGGCAGAAACCGTCTCTCCCTTTACTGGGGTAAATATTGCCCAGGTTGACTTCTACAAGGATGTTAACAATCAATTTCCAAACAAATAACAATGTAGTCCTCTCTGTATCCCTAGACAGGATGCCTGGAAACAGTGAACAACTGTGTGTTCCTGCTGTATGTGTACTGCAAGGAAGAGAGAAAAACACCACAACTGATTTTGCTCCCTGGAGTTCAGTCATATCAAATGTTCTTACAAAAGAACTCAAACTTCTTACAAAAGAACATAAAGATAATAACCAGCCAAATTTAATGACATCTCCAGGGAGTAGGCTGCAGGGAAATATAAAGCTACAGCATAACAAAACAAACAGAACAACACAAATACACCCCCTAAACTAAATATTTCATGGTTGTCTCTAGCAGTAATTTCAAACCTCCATTGTACCATGTTCCATCCATGTTTTCCTCACTTCATACTGCTTGTCAGCAACTAAGGAGCTGTTCCATCTATTATATTACTTCATTGCTGATCAAACAAAGGTATGGGTAATTCTTTAAAGAAGTTAGTACAGCTTCCACACCACACTACTTTGAGTACTTTCTAGTCTAAGAACTAGACTAATGTATCAAAGCCAGTCAGTTCCTGTCTAGTGATTATAAACAAGCTCTTTTTCTAGAGGTGAACTGGACAGGAGGTAAAAAAACTGTAAAAATTATGGGAGCTACGGGACCCTCTGAATTAGGCAGAAACACTGCAACATACCATGGTTGTCAGTAATTCATCATCCTTTCCTCCTTTCGCAGTGTTTGCACCTAAAAAATACATAAATTATGTTTTATTGTTTACACGCTTCTACTTTTGTTTCTAAGAATAGCTCAGTGTCTTTAAACAATCAACAGCTTTACCCTCAGTAAGCACAAAGCATGAGGATTTCCAGTGACACTGTCATGCACCTCAACTAAAGTTAAGCCAAGTCTTACTTTGCATTGCAGACAGTGGGGGATTTTCATGGGGAGCTGTACAATTTCAGTAGATGCGCTTTACAAGTTGGGCTTTTCCAATTTCTAATTCTTCTCAAACTTACTTATTTATATGTTTAAACAAATTTGTTTTCATTACATAAATTAGTTTATGAAAGATAGTAACCCTCTTCAGTGACCTGTCCAATTGAATGGTGTTTGGTGTTCAAACTAGCATTTTTCTGCTTAAATGAAGCTACAGTGAGTACAAAACCTCTCTTTCTAAAGACTACAAATATGTTACATGTTTTTTCACTCATTTTAAGCTAAAACAGAACTAAACTAATAAATCTAAAACAGTATCATCCTGAGTACTCCACAAAAGCTCATTTCCCACAAGACAACTGTCTTTACCACCAGCTTTGTTATTTGTGCTCCAAGCTGTAGCAGGATCAAGGTTTCCAGAAGTGTCCATATCACTCTGTGAGGCTACTTTTATAGTGGAATTTAATGATGGTTCGGGCTCATCTGGGAAAGGCACAAACTGATGGGAAGGAAATCCATGGCGCAAAGTCTGAGTCAGCTTCAGCTTGCGGAACCGATTGGACATCCTGCTCCACCAGGACTAGATTGATAAGAAGAAACAACAATTTAGTTCCAAAGAAAAGAAAAAAAAGAGGAAAAGAAATGTATAATTAAGTAATCCTTACAGCTGTGATAATTCTGTCAAGGAGTTTTTGAAATAAACTAAAAAAAACAATGTTAAAGTGGTTTGCAGTTACCCGCAGAATCCTTCACCATAATTTGTATGTGTAATATTAATCTCTTTCCTTATTTTTACTTGGCAAATATTTCAAAATGTTTTTCCACAGTGCCTGGAAGATCAAAGTAGACAGAAGTATTAAGGCAATTTGATTAGGGAATTTTTGCAGCTACATATCAAATATTTAATTTTCCCATTAAATTCCATTTTCACCATTGATTCTTACACTCTCTGGAATCAATGAGTGGCATCTCTATTTTCTACTTTTTAAAGGTGTGCATAAGAGCTTACCTGATCTCAATCAAAGCTTCTCCTCAAAATTTTCAAAATCAGTGGGAAAGTGGAAAAGTTCTGATAATATTACTGTCAAACTAAAGATCCACAACCCATACAGTGCTGTTATACAGATAATTAAACCAGACTGGAAAGACTATAAACTGAAAAAGAAGCAAGGTAAGGAAATAGCAGCTGTGAAAACAACATAAACCTTAGGACTATATATCTATAACCTCCATCCATACAGATACCCCATATGTGGAAACTGTTACACAAAATTACTATCTTTGCTCAAAATAAAATTTATTCAAATATTCAGACTTGCACATTTTTACAGGCAGACAGTGCAAGTTGCTTCAAGTCTTTAGCAAGACTGTACAAAACCTATGCCATTTGCACTAAGTAGCTTCTAGGTAAATCAGATTGTAAGTACCTGCTGATTATTTCTTAGTAGAGTTTCTCCTTCCCTTTTTGGAACACATTTTTAAAGAAGTCATGTTAAAGTGACAACACTTATCAGGGTAGGTTTAGGTGATAGTGAACCCAGGTAACAATCCCTTCTCACAATACATATTCTGCTCTCTTCTTGGCGTTTAGTATTTTTCAACTACTCAGTGATAAATCTTTGCAACTGTCTTATACTTATCCTCTACATAGTAATCCTTGTAGCAGAAGACCATTAAAAACATTTTAGATCTGCACAGAGCATTAGTAATGTATAGAGTTCTCAGAGCTCTGTATCTCTTTGGTGTCAGAAAATAAAGACTTACATTACTTTCTGCAACACAGATTTGATGAAAAGAGGCAAGAGAGAGAAATAGCTCTGAAAAAGCAATAAAACACAGAGTTCAGCATTTATTAACCTTCCAAAAGGAACTGGAAGCTCATCTAGTTTTAACACAGAGCACAATGAGCTTACAAAGACAGTGTTTGCGCTTCTTTGTTTTGGTCACTGAAACTACCCATCACCTCTCTTACTCCTCCTCACAGTGCTTCTGTTTCCTTAATATATGCTCACATCACAAACTACCCCAAAATGGAGTAAGCACAGCCACTGTGTTACCAGACTAAAAACTACTGCTCTCTGGCAAGAAAGTAATGACACTGAAGAGGTTCATCTTGTCTTCTGGTGCTCACAGTATGATGGTCTGATCGCTGGAGTTTTTAGTTTGCTGTTGCAGGAGTTTGCAGCCTATCCACATATCCCTACCACATCACGCATGTACAGAAGCTGAACAGACTGAAGCAGTCAAGCCACAAAACGCATTTCTGGTTAAAACCAGTGTCTATCAAAAGGCTGAAATCTAGCAACAGTGGGAGAAGGCAACAGTATCAAAGAACTGGAAAAATGGTGTTGCCACGTCAGAAATATCTTAGACATTTTTACCAATGCTAGGAATCAAAGAGCAAGGGGTAGAACTGGAAATCACTGCCCTCAAACTACTTTAATCTAAAATAGAAACTGAATGTGATAATTCACACTGCTCTAATATTGAAATTGAGAGTGTAACTTGCTGAAGAAGAACAGGCAGGAAGAAACAAGAGGAAATAAAATTTTTGCATGTGAAAAAGGGACTACTTTGTCTTTCAGGCTGTTGGGAGGAAAGGGTTAAAATCAAATAGGAGGAGGGAAGGGTATCTGCTCAAAGTGACCTTTCAGCTGGGAATGCTAAAAATGTAGGTGTGGAAAACTCCATTTATCATGCTAGTGTTCTTCATCCCTTGCCTGACTGGAGAAGTAGAATTTCTCTGTAGAGGTGACACACTCTCACACACATTCAGGAAACTTTTGTTATAGGATGAGCTAAGCCTACTGGAGCCTGAGTCCCTGTGTGTCTCTGGCATCCAGCCTTGTTGAGGTAACAAAATAAATCTACTCCTTGCGTTTTAGCTGTGGCTTGGTGGTTGCCTTGGTTACCCACATGTGTTGATTCATACAGAGGCAATGATTTTGTGAGAAACAGCAGTTAACAGTTCTTGTGTGATAGAGGTCAAGAATGAGATCATGAATATCCACTAAATTATCAGCAGGTAATGGAACAAGGGCCCATATTGTGCATAAATTAAAAAAAAGAAACACAACACAAAATAAAATTCTAATAGTTAATGACAAAAGTGATCAAAGAGATGAGACTGAAAAGCATTTATCTTTTTTAAACTGCAAAAGCAGCCTACCTGTGATCAGATATTTTAGTATGAATACCGTTAACAGGAGGAAGGTGGGTATATATGCACATTTGCTTAACAGAGTAAGAGTATTTAAATAAGCCTACACAAATTAAATCCAGACAATATTGATTAATGATAGGCAACATGACCTCTGAATAAATATTGATTATTTTCAGTAAAAGAGTATGGAAGTCATAGAAATCAGGCAAAAGGCAAATATACAATCACTGAAAAAGGAAAATCTGAAAATATACTGATCAAAAATAGCCTGGAAATTAACACGTCTTTTTTCAAGATCCTGGTAATATTTATAATTAAAGGACAGCATCACTGACTCCAGGAAATTCTCAGGTACACCATAGTTAAAGATTATTCACCTAAATAAATTGATGCCTAGAAATAGGCAACAACAACAACAAAACTAACTCTTTTTCCTTATGCAAATAGTCATTTTAAGTTGCAGTATCTTTAAGTGGCATACACTTAGCCAACTCCACGTTGTTTCCTACTGGACCACCATCAGTTTTGAGTTAAGGGTACAGAATGCCAGAGGACATGTAAGCCTGAAGTGCAAACTCCTCCACCACTCTTCATATTAAAATCTCTGCTATGATCTTTTTAATTTTCAATGTCAATAGCCTGTTACCATTTATGGCTATGAAGGAGTCTACCACCTGTCCAGATTTAAAAGCAAGATCCTAATTCCAAACTTATGAACATGGTACCTTTCTCACTTAATCATGAGGTCTATTTCTAGGCACTGAAATGCTCCAATGCAAACTCTTCCCTTTACCTTGCCATCTGACAAAAAGGAAGCCGAATACCTGCTACGCTCCACAAAACCAGGACACACTGTCATAAGGGAATTCAGAAACACACACAACTCCCCAGCAAACCCAGTTTCATATGAGATCCAAAATACTTCTTAGCAAATACTTTCTCTATTTATACATTACAAAAATTAATGAGTTTTTATCAAGAATGAGTATATTTACCTTTAGGCCTCCTTTGTCATCTGGCAAGATTGGGACATTTAAGGATTGCCTACTTCTGGAACAAGGCAGAGATGATCTGTTGTTCAGTTTATTCTTGTCTTTATCCACTTGCATGCATGCTGACGCCAGTAACCTTACAAGCTCTGTGTCTAAAAGGACGCAAATTAAGACAATGTTTGGTCTATTTTGCTTTCCAAAACTATAACTGATGCCCTGATACTTTTCCCTGTAAATCCCATAGACGTAGCAATTGATCTACCTCTCAAACACAAAGCAGATGAACCCCCAAACCTTCTTTCTTTCTTGACTTATTTTCCCATACCTTCTCCACACACTGTGGACTGCAGTCTCATCATCTTTCTACAGGTATTTATCAATTTAAATAAACATGCTACACAGCTGGAATCAGTCATGTGTGACCAAGTAAAGTGCCTCCTCTCTAACTTTGTCCAAGTTAAGAACAATATTGAGATGCTCCCTTTTCTCACCTGACATAGAAGAGAGTAGAGAAAAATGAGTATTCTGTCTTCAAGTGAAGGTTGCAGAAAAGAAGTTCAAAAGTAAATCCCAAAGAGAAAGAAGATGTTCAGCCTGGATAATGAAGGGACTGAAAAGAAATGGTAAGAAAAAAGATGGACAAATGAGAAATAAGAAAAAAGTAAGAGAATGAAAAAAGAAGAAGCATGACAGGAGACAGGAAAGAAAAAAATAATTCTGTAAATCTGAATTTTTTACAGTAGTCAGGTAGGATTTTCAGAAGGGCAGAGAAAGAAGTAACAAGACAAACTATTTTGTCACAGAAGTTAGCTCTAAAATAATTCACTGTGTTTATTGTCTAAAATCTTGTACTATTAGTGATCTACTTTTGACATGGAAAAGAATCTGCTACTAACTAAGACAACAAGCATAATGTTGAAATTCAGAGATTTCATTAGCAGTAATGGGTTTTGGCTTCAGATAAATTAATTCAGGTACCAAGGAAGGTTAACAATAACAAATTATGTATGTTAAATACACTGCAACAAAAACTAAATGTGTTTCTTTCAAGCCTCCCCAAAACATGCTGCCTTGTCCCACAAAACTCCCACACAAACAACCTGAACCCTGAGGTGTGATTTATTCTCAGCCTTTACAAAACTAGTGGGAGCTTCAGCCAGGAGTTCCCTAGTTCTATTCCTACTGTGCTCTCTCCTGTCCCTTTGCTGCTCTTTGCCAAGGGGCAATATCTAGCTCCAGTTCATAGCTCTGTGCAAATGACACTACAGAATACCAGTGCCCCCACAATCAAATGCCACCCTCTTGGCTCTGGTGACACAAGCAGCAGAGTTTTTGAGCCTCTTCAGAAATAAAGGGAAGAGGAATGTGCAAAATCTGTTATCCCATGAACATAGACACTCATCTAACCAATTAAGTCAAACCCCACCACTTTCAACAGTGTCCTTTCTTGGTCCAGACCAGCCTGGACATCAGATGAAACTTCCTAGCAACTGCAATGTATTTTCTAGCTTGGAAGGAATGTATATTTGTTTATGTTGTACATTTCTCCAGAGTATTTGGAAATAGCATACCTGGATCATTCAGCAGCATTATCAGGTCGAAAGCTGTGTATCCATTTTTTGCACGAAGGTTAACATCAGCTCCTTGATTTAACAAATACTTTACAACATTTTTGTTTCTTTATGGGAAGAAAAAAAGTCATTGATCATGTTAAAGAATAAGTAAATTAAGAAAGAAGCCCCCAATACTCCATTTTTAACCTTGTATAACATTGTTTCTCAATTAGAAATCAGTTTTACATGTTCTACAGCTAACCTTCTGTAAAATTTGCTCACAAGCTCTTCAAAAGCTCCCACAAGTCCTTTGTCAGTCACTGTTTACTGAAAGTCAGCCTTAAAAACCTAATTTGAATAGTCAGTTTCTTGAGCTGATTCTTTGGAAGTGACTGCAATATGTTATTAAACACCTTCCCAATGAAAGCCATTAACGCCTAGGGCAGAAAAGCAGATGGAACGACAAAGGTCATTTCAGTAGTAATCATATGCCATCACTAATGCTTCAAGGCAACCTCATTTTCACAACTTGCACATTAAGAAATTGCATACAGAAAAGCTAAATTGACTGAAGATAACTTATAAACTTCAAACAGTACTTCACCTAATTACAACTATAAATTATATAATTGAGAAGGCACATTATCACTTCCTTGAGGTGTTTAAAATGCAAAAACAATCAGCATTAAATGTCAACCAACACAAAACAACAAAACAACAAAAGCTCCTCAAAGCCAGCTGCATAAGACACTCTCACCATCCTGTTCCAGTTAACCGCTTTCCCCTCTGATACACCTGAGTAAATAAGTAGGACTGACCTTGTGAGTTAAAAACTTTAATTCAGCCTATGAAACAACTGAACAGACAACAAAGCTAAGGAAAATATATTTAATACAAAATTATTGAGCAGTGACTGACCTTGTACAAAATCAAACTGACATGCATCGGCAACACAGAGGGAAAAAATTTCTCAAGCACCAACAGGTAACTGCAAATGTTAATAATGAAGCTGAAAAATTATTCTCAACATCTCCACTTAAGAGCATCATTTATTATCATACAGATTATAAGAAATTATTTTCACTACTGAATTCACTCCACACAAAGTCAACCTGAAATGGAGTAGGACTGTTATTCCTCTCTTCTAACAAAAATTCTGCTTATCCTCATCACAGCTCCTCTGCATATTTCCTATTAGTTTTCTCCCTTTAAACTATCATCCCCTCCATCCTGTTTTTTAGTCCTGCACCTTTAGAGCACACAGAGACAATTTTTTAGTGCCTCTGGCTCAGAGAGGCCTTGCCTGCTCCCTCCCTTCAAGCCCAAGATCCTTCACACTAGGGGTCCTGAGGAAGGATCAGCTGACGCTCTGTGGAGGCCAAAGATTTCCAGATGTTATGAAAATTTGCAATTCTCCATGTTAAGAAAAAGGCTCGGATGCAAAGTATAGAATTACAAGGATAATATTTATTTATGCACATGAGGTGTTCCAGCCACACTGGGGCACTCCGAAAGTGGCTTTACACATAGGGCTCTTGATTACTTGGAGTATTTCTAACACTCACACTATGATTGCTCATCATAGTAAAAGTTGGCATAGCTAAAGTACTTCTACAGCATTCTTGCTGCTCACCTATTGATCCAGATGTCCCTGAAGTCAGTCTTGCAGTCATTACTTACCTATGACACCAGACAACACTGAGAGGGTTTCACAGATGGCTGTGATGCTGGGATTACCTTGGGTGACTAGGGGTATCTTTTATCCTTCATGGATAACTCTAAGTTCCCAAGAAGTCATGACCTTATTTCCAGGGCTGGGACATCCTCCTGGTCTTTTCACTGAGCCAGTGTCCTTTAACTAGCTTTACTTAAGCATAAACAATACCAAAGACTCCTAAAATTTCACTACCTCAAATGAGAAGCATACTACTAACATAATTAATTAACAAAGTTTCACACTAGGAAGACTGACTATTCTTTGTGCACTTCTGTCATTACTATCAATAAAGGTCCCAAGAACTACTTCAGAAGTTTCACAAGGAAATGACAACCAAGCCTCCTATTTTCCTCTTTGTTGCACCTGCATAGTCCAATCTGCTGACTAAAAACAAAATCTGGAGCAGAATACCTGCATTTATACAATTAATGCACTAGCAGTGAAGAGAACCTTCACCTTGCTGAGGGCCTCATCTACAATAATGAAAAGAAGTTCACCTTCCTAAACTGAATATCTGTACTCAGACAGTATTAAGAATATGAGAGATATCACATGTGAAGTACCAGTTGATTTCTGGGGTCTGATTCCTAAGGATGGACTTAGATTTATGAAGGAGCTTTACAGAGAATTACTATTATTTTAGTTGCATTTCCAAAAATTCAATTAAAATTAAAGGCTGAATATCAGAACAGTTTTAAGACTGGAAAATATGGCACATGGAAGGATGATCGCCTTGAAGTTTCATAACTCCATGTAGGCATAGAACTCTGGCAGAAGAGGTGATAGGATCGTTCACAATACGGAAAAACATCACTGTGGTGATCAAAACGTGATTCAGATTTGCTTCAAAAAGCTGAGGGCAGTGCAAGAGTCATGAAAAACTGAGGTCACAAGTCTCTTAATTTCTTGTAAGACCTCTCTGCTTCTAGAGGCAGTATCAAAAAGTTTTTTGTTTTTTTCTATTGGAACGTAAGAAAAATTGATCTTTTTACTGCTCGACATAAATAAAGTACATATCTTACCCATGGTAGGTGGCCTGCATTAGTGCTGTCCAGCCATGAACATTATCCTGTTTATCAATATCAGCCTTTTTCTCAACAAGGAGCTGAACAAGGGGCAGCTGTCCAGTTACAGCTGCAATCATTAAAGGAGATGCACCGTCAACATTGGTGATATTAACCTGACTCGGATCTTCATCAACGATATCTTTAACCAGCTGGAAGTTTCCTGCAAAACAGTGATAAAACATAACATAAATGAGCGACAGAGAACTGCATAGCCACTGAATTACTTTTTGATTTGCTGACATAGGTCTGCATTTAGTGGAACTAAAACAGAAAAAATAAAGTTCTAGAGCAACTGCAATACTAAGGAAAAATCTATACTGACATTTGCTCTTTTAGTTACTTAGTATATCTTTTCAGTCTACATAAAATTGCACAAGGTATTGTATTTTCCTCATTTTCCCTACCTGTACACTTAAGGTGTAATCCCATTACAGGAATTATTTTCTGAAATGAATGACTAAGGAAGGCTGTATGAACTGCAGTGCATCCTTCACATGAAGACACAAATAGGGAACATTTCTACTGAATTGCTATAAGATGACATTGCGCAAGGAAAACTGATGATGCTGAGGCACCATGATTTGTTCTTCAAAGATCCCTGTTCCATTTCCACAGGCTGAAATCACAGAATCAATGATTTTAGAATCAAAGTAGGTTGGTACAAAGGCACTCTAAAAAGCGGTGGAGGCCATCTGTTGCCTTAAGCAGGTAGAACAATGGCCTGTCTCATACTGACCCATGAGTTTCTCTTACAAAAACAGTCCACTGATTCTAAAAACTTTTCCTCATAGAATTCCACAACCTCCCAAGGAGTCAGTCTATTCCAGTGCCCAACTTTCTTATATTCAGAATGATTTTTTTTTCTGCCTCCGGTATTTGAACTGCACCTCCACTACAAAACGTCCTTACTCCTTGCTCAAGAGTAAAGTATCATTAGTCATCTTTCCAATTCTTTAAAAGTTAATCTAATTTTCAGGTTTCCACATAAAGGAGCTGGTAATCACTTGAGTTCTTGTCTAGATTAAGAAAGCAGAGTAAAATATGTTACTGAACATATCTGAACGAGGTTGTGGGTTTTTTCTAAACTTTGAAGTAGGTTCACTTTAAAAAAATACATGAGGTAGTCAGGATTACCTTAAACAGAGTGCTTAAGCTCAGCTACCTCCTGCATTTTTTGATGTCCTATGGCAGGTAAAAGCAGGGAAGATAAAGGAAAAAAGGTCTCTGTGACTGTGTGTACCACAACAGGGATAAGAACAAGCAAATCATCAACTGCCATGGAAAACTTCCCACCTTTTAAAAAAACCTTCAGATGGTAAACTGCTTCATGGCATAGGCTGTTTTCAACTCAGTCACAGGCATGAAGATTTTCCTTGGAAAGTCAGTCAGAATCCTAGACAAACCCTGCAGGCACTTGAATGCACTCACTGAAGCTCACACCCACCAATGCCACTCAGCTAATTTCTTGGAACAGGAAAAATAGAGAAGCTCAGAACTACTTTTTGTATGTTCCAATTTGGCAAAAGGCTTTTTTAACACAGACCCAGAGTACAGACTTTGTTAAACAGAAACCCTGGAACCTACAGAGACTCCAAGATTTACTTTGAACCCTGACACTCCTTAACCAAATGAGCTGATTTTTTAACTGTGCAGACAACCATAGCAAAGTAAAAAAGTCCAAACCCAGAGTGCTGACCAGTCTTCATCTGGCTCATACCATGATACTTCTTCTGACCCAGCACTAACATTTGTAAATCTCGAAAATCACAGAAGGGCACACGATCGCTCTAAAAATCTAACAGAGCTGAGGTTTCCCCAGGAAGAGTTTTGGTAGCCCACATGTGAAGAGCGGGAACAGAAAAATCATGTTTCCCATGCTAGCAAACAGACATGCTCTGAAGTTAGAAAAACTAGACAGGGTGGAAGAACATGACAGTACTTACCCAGTTTCAAAGCATGAAAGACATCAGGTTGCCTCTTTTCTGAATCTGAAAGAAATAGAAGCATTTCTATTTGCAATCAAAACAAGCATAAAAATTTCTAGTATAATTTTTATGGGAAAAACTATTAAAATTTTAAAGTACTATAAAGCATATGTTTATACATACATT
Source organism: Petroica traversi (assembly GCA_025920805.1). NCBI lineage: Eukaryota > Metazoa > Chordata > Aves > Passeriformes > Petroicidae > Petroica > Petroica traversi. Next base: position 7,918,189 of record JAHLSL010000056.1, read on the forward strand.
TAATAAGAAAAAAGAAAATATTGAAAGCTTCTTTATTACCTTTGGGAAGAATGACTCACCTGTATGGTTCTCTGTGCAGAGCTAAAGCTTGGAAACCATAATAAGGCACCAGCACAGGCTTTTCAATTTCCATTCTCTACCAGGAAATTGTATTCGGAAACTTTTTTGTTTCCTGCCTGGAAGTCTAAAATATCCACTAAAGAACCAAAGTATGGTTTCTGATAAAGTCCTCTGTACAACAGTGAACACTCAAATAGTATGGGATTATTTTGAAAGGTGAGTCAAAAGGAGTTTTACAAGCTGCTCCAGTTTTATTTCCTCTTGAGTATTCCCAGGTTAATTTGCAAAGGTCACGAAAATAATACTGTCAATTTCACTATACAACTTGCTACTTGTGAATTAGCATTCTTCAGCCCCCAGATAACCATCCCCATAATAAGAACTGTAATTATGACAAATTGCATTATTTTCAGAGAAGAATCATTCTTTTTACATGGCTTAACAGTGCTTTGAAACTTTTGATACTATATAAGATGAGGAAAAAATAGCGACGTATTTTTCACCTTCAACTCATGCTGGAAAATACCGTTCTCTATCTTCCAAATTATTACGGACACTACAGAATCAATGGGGCAACAAAATTTTATGGAAAACAAGGCGATACTGAGAGATTCCATGAGCCAAATTCTGGCATTTTTATGAAATACAGAAAAGGTTACTGTTCGCAGTTTGACTGCAAAGGAAGTCATCTTAATATGCTGAACAAAAGCAATTGCTCAAAAGCCCAAGTACTCCCAGAAACTTTTATTTTAAGACCAGGAAAGAGAGGGACAGGTGCTACATTTTCTCCTGATTCAGCAATTGTTCTTATAGAAGGTACTGTGTGTATGACCTCACCACTGGAAAACAGATTTCAAAAGACTCGTTTAGGAAAGCACCAGACTCCATACTTGCCATGTGAAAACCCTGGAAGAGAGGTAGCTTCAGGGAGCAGATCATGAGAAGATGCCAGAAGGAAAGACTGCCATCTGGGTAAGCCTAAGTAAGGACAGAAGGCAGGCAACACTCAAGCCATTCCAGGTAGTTCTGAATTTGCTACTGAGAACAGCCCTGAGAAGAGAGCTGCTTTTTCCTGGGAAGCAATTCACCCTATTTATGGCAGTGGACCAGAAGAAAAGTTCCTTTTTTTCCTGTCTTCCATATGACAGAAATTGTCTTTCTTCTTCATAGAGTATTCAAGATTCCAGCACTAGGAGGAGACTGAAGTATGGTCAAAAACCAATGCAGAAATTTGTGTAGAAGAGTAATGTTTTTACTCCCCTCTGCCCAAATGAGTTACTACCCTCCTGCTGATGGAAACTCCCCCTCAGCACAGGTGACAAACATTAATCTGCTTTAAAGCAAGTCCAGACTCCTCACTTAAACAGAGTCTTTCAATACTTTAAGTCATATTACCATAGAAGGTTTTCAAGATCGATGAGGACAACTCTGCTTGCACACGGGCACTAGAGAAATCCATGGATCTCTGATTCTGTGCACTGTAATCACCTGATGTCTGTCCCTCAAGAGACTGGTCACAAGCAAGTATCTACAGTGAATCAGTTCTGCCTGGCGGCATGGCTGTATGAAAGCTCCAGAGTTCCAACTTAGTCTGTAAGTCAATACCTGAGTTAACACCTTCTCTGTATCAGAAACAAATGTCTGACTTTTATTCTTACTTCTTCAAGTTCAAGGGAAGCTTGACCTGCAGGAATGACATCAAATGTAGACAACAATTTTGGGGATTGTGGACATGTCCACATGGCAGTGCAATACAGGCAATAAACAGGTAAGATTTAAAGAAGTCTACATGGGTATCACAAGTGGCATAGAGCCTAAAGTGAACTATCCTACCCTGCAGACTCTCTGCCACCATGGCTGGATGGTGGCACTTGGAAAATAAACTTTCTAGAGCTAGCCACATCTTTATATTTTATAGCAACCAGTCCAAAGCTGGAAAATCCAGATTCAGCTCTTCCAAACCGTCTTGTTAAATACTTCCCAGTGCTGGTAAATATCTTGACAAATGCCCCCAAAACAGCCACATACAGACAGGAATATTACCCTGCTAACATGGAAGAAATCTACTGAGGTTAGGCACTTGTACCTCAGCTGAAGTAGGTGTGCCTACTCCAACCTTTTCAAAATCCATTTGCAAATTACAAAGAACATCATGCACTTACAAAATAAGCTCTTCAATTCCAAATACATAATCAGAACTGCAAGAAAGTGAAACAAAAAAATAACATTCCATACCTGCCTGAGGTCTGATCGTTGTGAGAGATTCCAAATAGTCCTTCATGTCTTTGTGTTTGAAGCCAACAGAGATTTCAAAAGGTGTTTTATGTAGTACATTCAAGTGATCAGGATTGGCACCTTTCTCCATGAGCTGCTGTGCTAAGCTCACCTTTCCACTAACGGCTGCCAGCATTAGAGGACTCCAGCCCATCGTCTTTACAGTGTAGTTACAATCAGCTCCCCAGTCTAATAACAGATGTACCACTGCCTCATGTCCATGCTGAGCAGCTGCCATCAGTGGAGTGATATCAGGAAGGTCGTCTCTGCTGCTGTTAAGAACATTTGTGCTAAAATGGTCATAATTGTCCACAAAAGCTCCCGATTCCAGCAACAATTTCACCATGCTGACATGGCCGCCTCTGGAAGCCATTGTGAGGACACTGGCTCCTAACTTGTTCTGCGCATTGAGATCAGCACCATTCTCCAGCAAGATGTGGGCCACGCTTAGATGTCCAAACCTTGGAGGAAAGGGATACAGAGAAGAATTAACACATTTGATTGCAAAGACCAACATATTCTGAACACAGAAAACTTAGTTACCAAATTGGCCTATTGACTAATACATACACTGTGAGGGATCATACACACAATCACTGAATGTGGCAATGGGCCCAACACTGAGCACCAAAACTGAGCAGCCAATAAATAAATCTTAAGAAAGTAAGGTGCTTGAGTTGGCTTCCAGCCACTTATTCCTTGCTGGTAATTGGGGATACCCAGTGCGTAAGCTGACACAAGCAGGCAGCCAGAACAAGCACAAACTCACTCAGCTAGAACACAGAGGAAATTTATTTGTTACCTCATGAACCTGGGGATCCCCAAAGCAACACACAGGCAGAGATACACAAGTGGAGAGGCAGGCACCGTTACCAGTTCATGTTAAAGGATTACAGCTTATCAAGAATTGTTGCCGGCTGCAAGGTCCCTTGAGTGATTTAAAACCCTCCTCGACAGTCTTGTGGTTTTTAATCCATTCTTTCCAACACCCAGCATCATGATGATGAGCATACAGGGACTGGTAATGGATGTGCCATGGTGTCTTGGGATTTGACTGTGTGTTGCAGTTGCTATGTCAGGCTTGTGCTATGGTTTCAGGAGACTGCTGTATTGCTAGACTGAATTAAAACCCCGTGTAACATCAAATATCTTCCAGTAAGGAAAGTTGGCACTAAACCCTCCTTGTGTGGAGTATCTACAAGTACTTGGTCAGAGTACTGAACTGTCACCAGTTTTACCAGCAACCTGGTTTTGATATCACTTGACTGTCAGAGGGTCTACTAGTTTGTCAACAAACAAAGGACAAATCATGTGAGCTACTCACCTAACCAACCAGTTATCAGTGAGAAAATAGAAACCCTATATTTTAATAAATGTAACACCTTGACAAGATTTGCGCATCATGCTCTTGTTGCAAGCATCATGCATTACTATATGCTCGTACACGTTGTGCTTAGCACAACCCAACTTTGACCCTGAAAGCAGCCTTTGTACATTACAGTAAAGCAAACTTCAGTCAAGAAAAGAATCCTATTAACCACTTATAGCAACCATGAGCCCCAAAGTCCTTAGAATCCTTCCAGAAAGTATACAGATGCAGAAGGAAGCCTCTGGAGCCAGTGTACTCCCTAGGTCCATCCTGGTACCCTTCACTGCATCATCTCAGTAGAGCCTGCAATCCCTGCACGCAGTTAGTTTTATGCATATATGCTACCTCCTGTCCACTTGCAATAGGGCTAATCACCAGAAAATTAAACAGCTACACAAGTCTGAAGCCCACCTTCGTACAAATACTGTGTTTGCTTTCTGGTTATCCATTAAAAAGAAAAGAGAAACATGCTCTTCTACCTTATGTTTTCTCCACTGATTGCAACAATATATACAGTACTTTTCAAATGTCAGCCAGTAATGTCTTGAAATCAGTGAGAAGGTTATAATCATCTGACTTTACTGTTTTTAGGGAATGAGCGTATGGTTCTCATTAAGGGGAAAAAAAAGTAAGACTGTTTCTGCAACTTTTCTCTTTTTTTAAACCTTCATAAAATAACAAAATTGCTGAACCTTGTCTTCCTTGTTCTTACTGGGAAACCAGCTCTGTGACTCATTCTTCGGGAACTTTCTACGCCATTAATTGAAAAGAGAAATGTTGACTTTGAAACAGATTCTTTCTTCCAAATACTTCAATGCAATGAATTTTTTTAAAAGACAATCAAAAACCAAAAATCATAACAACAAAAACTATTTCTTTTCTCAATTAATTAAGCATTCAGTTATTATAGGACAGCAGTGCCCTGCAACCCTGCAAAACACACGGTGAGCCCAAGGTGCGCTTGTAGGAATAAAGGCAAGCACCAACACCAGCGTTAGAAACACGGGAAACTCCCACAGCCCAGCAGTGGGTTACGCAAAGGACAGCATCACTGATGCAGAAAACAACCAGTTTTGTCATTAAAAACCCTCAGCAATGAATTTTCCACATCCTCCGGTAAGCGACTAGGCAAACATGGGAAAGTCAAGTGAAATAGTTTCTCTTCACATCATACGTTTTAAGTCAGATGTAGTTTTCAACAAGCAAGACACACACGTACGAAAAACACAAAACCAAAAAACCCACAGAAAATTAAGTAAGACTATACGTGTATGCACCTATTGTCTCAGAGGCGAACGGTGTTTCGTGTTCACGTTATCTCCAATTTTATGCCGGCTAAACCAAGAAATGGCATGCATTGCTTCAAACCCCACATTCTTAACACGACTGACACTTAGCCAATTCTACACTGGGCAGCCCCTCCTGACCCACGCCCAGGCCGAGGGCAGGTGAGCTCTCGCATCCCCCGGGACCACTCCGGGCTCCAGCGGCCTTGACCGCCCGCGGCCTCAACATGGCGCCCGCCTCTCTCCCACGCTGGCCCGCCCGGAGCTCCTCCC
>JAHLSL010000056.1:7937200-7988799 GCA_025920805.1 Petroica traversi
GAGCGACCGCATCTCGCTGCACCGCCGCCTGCCCGAGCGCTGGCACCCGCAGTGAGTACGGCCGGGGGCAGATGGGGCCGGGGCGGAGGAGCCGCTCCGCCGAAGTGCCGTGTCCGCTGGCAGCGGAGAGCGGGGCAGTCGTGTCGCTCTCGAGTACCTCTCGCTCAGGAGCGTGGAGGCTTTTGGAAACTTTTCCATCACAAATGCTCTTGGATCACTGCGGTCGCTCTCGGTTGGTGACTTAGCCTGGCTGCCGCACCTACGCAAGGCGGCGCCGAGTCGCGTGCTGGTGGTGCATGTGCAGATCGTTTTGCCCCGTAGCCCTGGGAGTGTGGTTTCAGTTCTCAAGCTACGGCGCGCTGCCGTGTTTCTCCTGCTGCTCCCCTCCTGCTGCTGCTCTCCCCATGGGAAGTTACTACGGGCACCAGCATACTTTTTCAGTCGCTCCCAGCTTAACAAATGTTACGCTTCCCAGTCTTCAGCTGTGCATTGTACTCAAATGTCTTAAGACACGCAGTTTAAAGGAGATTGTTTTACCAGGACCGAGCTAGAAATGGTGCTCGCAGAGGTGTGTAATGGAATTCTGAAGTGGGACTGTGCTTGATCCGGGACGCATAGTTGCTGGGACAAGTTACATTTACAAAATACATTTACAGTTGTGACATCAGTGGCAGATAATGGCACAGGCAATTGTAAACGAAGGGTTAGTGATTGATGGGTAGCTCTAGTTTACAGGCAATGGTTCAGTGCAGCTGCGAAGCCAGCGTGGCACAGCAGGTCTGACTGTTCTGCCCTTACACAAACACTCAGTGTGGCACCGTCTTTGGCTCTCCTGTGAGTGAGCTGCCGGCTGGTGAGAGAAATGGGCTAGCCAATTACTGCTATGTGCCAGCCACCACAGGGGATGGATGGAGCCATGGCTGCTATGGACTGCTCACAGCCCTCACTGCTGTTACATCTCAGCTTGGCTTCAGCTGGTTTGTTTTGTTGCAACGGGTTTGTACGATACGGTAGCAAAGAGCTGTGGAAAAAACAGGGCTCTGGCTCTCCGGTGCATTCACTTCACACCGATGTGTCCCGACCAGTGTTTCACCAACTCTAGCTGGAAGTGCTGAATCTAAAACTTGAATCTTATGATGGCTTTCAAAAAAGTTGCAGTGCAAATGCAAGGCCTTTTCATCATAAGTTAAAGCCTGACACTAGGCTTGTTTCGCTTAGTTATTGTTCCCCTCTTATAAGCAGACTGTAGACCATAGGTCAAAAAGGACCATTTAAGTTTCATTTCCATGAGAAGAATTAAATCATTTCAAGGAGTTATTTTGGACTTCTGCCATTTCTCTATGACAGGATGTTAGAAGAAATGGAAAGTCACAGTTGTTGAATAGGGGACTTTATAGATGGGTGTGGGTGACTATTCTAGAAATGAAAATAATTTAAATAGATTTTGCTACAACAGCTGATCCTTTTTGATTTGTGTATATGGATGCTGAAATGACAAAGTATATCCAAACCAAAAGAATCACAAAAGCATCAGTGACATAATCTCAGAGATAATTGCCTTCTGAAGCTGGGGCAACAGTGCAATAGTACTGTTGGCAAGTGCTTCATGCCTTTGTGCACAGTTAAATCTAAATTATGGTAAAAATGTCACAGACCATCTCTCCAACTCACACAGCAAATGCAAAAAACTTTCCCAAACACAATTTCGCAGTGAAGTGTTAATGCCTTCTCTCAAGAAGGAAGATTGAAGTAAAAAAAAAAAAAATTGAAAAATGTATCAACAAGCCCACAGCCATAGAAAGTGCATTGCACTGTGTTCCAAGATTGGAGGTTATACAGTTTGAAATCTCAAGTCTAAGGAAAAAATTTGGTTTTTTTTAAGGTGGATAATGATTGACTATTTATGGCCTTTAATGAACATTTTGGTTATGGATGAGGCTAGAATGCTAGGAAATAAGTAGTAATGGTAGATGACAACTAGGCTTCAGCTGTCCACCAGAATGATGGAAAGGCTAAATTTTAGGTGTGATCAGTGAAGCAACTTTGGTACCCGAAGACCAGAAGGTGACAAATGCACCATTTTTTTTTTATTGGAGTCCCAGAAGAGAACCAGAGAACTGTGTGCTGGCAAAGCTTAGATCTTTTCCAGGCATGTTATCTACAAACTGTGGTAAGGGCAAGAATTAGTAACAGATGGGCAAATGTGATCTATTGAGGAAGTCAACAAGGTTTTTGTCAAGGATGACGTGTCTCACAAATCTATTTGAGTTCTCTGAAGGTCATAATTATACGGATAAAGAAGTGTGTTGTTATTTGATGAGCTCCTTAAGCAACTATGAAATAACATGGAAATTCCTCGCATTTATAAATAACTGAGTAGAAGCTGTGAAGCATTTGGTTTGGGCTTTTTTTTGTTTGTTTGTTTCAGTTTTTTAGTTTGTTTGTTTTGGATTTTTTTTGTTTGTTTTAAGGAGTGAAGCATCACTGATAAAGTCCTACAGAAATTAGTGTTGGAGTCAATGCTGTTCAACTTATGGAATGGCTTTCATTAAGAAGTTGCTAATTTACAGGTCTTCAGCCTGAAAGACAGGTGGGCTGCTGGAAGTGTACCTCCTGTAGGGCTGCTGCAATATATGGTCGATGGATTCAAGTGGATAAAAACAAATTCTGCCACCTCGCTGTTCTAAAAATCCATTTACTGTAAAGCATAAGGAAGTCCATCCACTAGAAAATTTAAATCAAATGTTCAGGAGATATTGACAGATCCTTTACTTGGAGACTCTGTTCTGGGCTATGGGCTTTTGGTCTGTTTCAGCATCTTCTTGTGTGTTTGGAGGCAAGTCTGTATATTGTAGATACCGATAAAATGGGATAATAAAAGAAGGGGAAATAAAGACATTACCAATATTACCACCATCTGGATGCCCCATTGCTCCTTTTGACGTTAATGTTCCCCCACACTGATCAATGAACCCATTCTCTGTGTGTGAATTGGTGAAAACATTTGAATCCAATGAAAACTAGAGTTTTGCTAATAAGATAGGGTATCTTAACCAGTAAGCTCTTAAATGTGACATGCAAAATGATTGCACAAGGTGTTGCTGCATCAGAAACTGATGCCAAAATTCTCTTCCTATTGCTGCACGTTGTACATCCTGGACCTGCCATGGGAACAGAAGTGTGGCAGGTATTTGCTAATATATATGTCTGGTAATACTGTGCAGGAAGAGAACAATAGTTTGGCTGAGATTACTCTCTCAAATAATGTAGTGATTGATGATCTTTGACTGTGAATCCAGGAAGTTTCAAATTTAGATCTTTCTCTTAATCATATATTTCTGACAGTGAAAATATTCAGAAACTCTTTATTCCTTCTTGTTCCCAACACCAGAACTTGCTTTTTGTGATGACTTACTCTGTTTCTATTGACCCACAGACCCAAAGAACTGAACAACTACTATTGTTTCTTCTAGACAGTTTCTGCATCCTTAAAGTGTCTGAGCTTGACATCAGCAACTGATAATGTGTTTCACCACACAGGAATTCTTCAGTTTTATTGAAAGTATACATATAAACAAATAAACATTATGTATAAACAAGCTATAAAAATGTCATTTTGGAAGAATCCTAAGGATAAGAACATAAGTTACTAAATGATAAGAAAGTTTGTACAAGGCTAGAAATTAAATAATCCAAAGGATCAGAGAAGGATGGAGGTTGGAAGGAAACTTTGGGGTGTCTAGTCCAAGGTGTCTAGTCAAAGTCTCTAAGGATGAAGATTCAACAGCCTTTGAACACCTCTTTCAAGGCTTCATCACTGCCACAGTGATTTCTTTTTTTTTTTTTTTCCCCCTGAACATAAGGTTGTCTGGATGGCCCAGCTTGTCTTCCCAACATCTACCCTTCATTTCTTGAGTTTGTACTCATAAAGAGAACAACAATTATAAGAAGTTTAAAACCAGCAAGTGTCCTCTGTCAGACTTTGACTTGCTGAGGCCTCTGCTGGAGGTGATGCCCTGTAAGTGCAGTGTGGAGAGCTCATGGCCATAGGGTTTGGCTGCTGCTGCTGCCACTGCTCTGCCTTCCTCCTCCTGCAACAACACGTCTGCATCTGTCCCGTGGGGCTTCTCATTGTGTGGTTGTCTTACAGGACTGTAGGGCTAGGCAGACAACTGATACGTTCTCTTAACCTTTTACAGCTTATTACAATGTGTAAGAAATACATTTCCTGTTTTTCTACTTGGTTTCATTTAGATTAAGGGCTATTTTCAAGCATTGTGCCTGATTTTAGACATTCTATTTTTTTCCTTCTGTCTTCCAGTAGGGATGCATTGCTCACTTATTTTGGGGATAGCTTCTGTAAAATCACACAAGTTGCTTTTTGGCTGATTCTTGGTACAAAAGGAACAAGTCAGGAACTAGGCACTTTTGTGCTGACTCAGCATTTAATGTTGTCTTTTCATGGTAGACGTTTGATTCAGCCCTTGGGGCTCCTTTTGCTTGTGATCACAAGGAAATGGATTTTTAATTCTTTCCTGTCTTTCCTAAGTAGCCACAAAAGCCCCCAAAATACTGAATGTGGTCTGCATAGTATTTTTCAGTTATTAAAAAAAAGTTTTAGAGGTTTAATCTTTAAGTCTAGGTAATCTGTGTTTTGGAGAGATTCTTTATATTAATTTTTTTATATGTATGGTTTTATGTATGTATTTAAGTATCTGTGTATACATCTTTGTATACACAGATACTTAAATATCTGTGTCTCTGTATAGATAGCAGGATATACTCAAATGCTCAGATTCTTCTGTGACTATCATTTATGCTTATAATATTATTTATTTGGGGGAATATTAAGTTTGACTTCAGCATAACAATCTTGTGCTAAGATTTTTCTGCCTTTCAAAACTGTTTTCTTGTTTGTTCTCATATTTGAATTTGATTCTCTCAGAGTCTCTTTCTTCTATGTTTTGTTTTGCCTTCTGGGCTGTAAATAGTAAATTATACCAGGATGTTTGTCTGATAGTGTCTTGCTAGCAAGTTCCCAGAATAAGCCTTGATGCTAGGTTTTGGTTCCTTTTCTACTCTGAAAATCCTGCCAGGAGTTTTAACCTGACCCTGTTCTGGGAAAAGGCTCAGCAGCTGAGTGTTTCCCTCCTCAGCCCACGGTGACTTCACCCAGGAACTTCTCTTTCATCTTTTACCTAAAGGCGAAATTGCAGGGACTTTTTTTTTTTTTAATTTATTTATTTTAGCACGTGTGAAAAATTGAACTCTGAAGAGGTGAGCTGCAGCAGCTTGATCTTTCTTGCACATCCTTTCCCTCTAAACCTGCACCTGATGGTGCACCTTATGCCCAGAGCTGGCTTTGGCACGGGATTTCCATGCTTTGCATCCATTAGGAGACATAGCACACAACTTCTTATGAGTAAAGCCTTACGGGTCTGTTTGGTGTAGTAGTTTTGTAACACTGTGATCACTTGTTTGGTGTTGGGATTTTTTTGTTTGATTTCTGAGCTTTTCTGGAAAATGTAATTGGTTCCTAGTAACTATATGAATCAGAATATCTTTTAGTCATTACTTTAGTGTTAGTTGTCAGGATTTTTTGTATGTATAAAAAGGCTTTACACCTTCAAAGCAATGTTTCTCTAGGACATTTCATTCTTTTCTCCTACAGTAAGAGGGGTAAAAATAATTCTTCCCTATGGTTTTTTTTTAAAATAATTTTTTTAAATAAGAAGGCTTGCATTTTGTAGCAGTACAAAATGAAGCAATGCTTCCACTATTGCTTTGATAGTTAGGAAATTTTTATATTTTTGTTTCTTGTCATCTGTAAAAATGTGTCACTTTACTTTGTCATTAAGCTTTTAAAAACTCAAAGCAAATATTTTCCATAATTATTTTTAACCATTTTTCTTTCCAGCTTCTGGTAGACTTCCTCAACCCTTTTACATCTAGTGTTTGGTTTCAGCTGATTTAATTTTAAAAATTGACAAAGTTCCGAGATCTGTGATTGATAGTAAGCAAAAATTGATTTTTTAAAAAAAATTCAAAACCTGCTTTTACTGTAAACAATTGTCTGTAAGGATCAGGTGCATCCACACCTTACTTATAGTGAAGAATAAATGGTTTCCTTCAGTTATTGCTTTGCAAAATATTTTTTATTGTCCTGATCAAATTACTTGCACTTACTTAAGTTTTTGAATTTAGGTGTAGGAAATAGCGTGTCTCTGTGCAAAAGTTAAGTGTATCTCACCATCTTGGACAAAAATTGAAAACATTTGAGCAACATGTAACCACTGTTTCAACTCAGCAAAATAAAATAAAAATCAAGTAGATTTCCTCATTGTCACATGCAGAATTTCCTTCTCATCTGCTCATCCAGAATCTGGATCAGGTAGAAACTTCTACAGCCTTTCTACAGCAATTTGGAATTAGGACGTTCTATGGATTTCCTAAATTTGTGGATTTGAGGATACAGATTTCCTCAATTCTCCTACTTGGTCTTTCTAGGCATTTTTTTCTTAATGTATTTTTATTCTGTCTTAAACAGATTTGCTTTCTGTGCCTGCCTCCCCCTTGCCCCCCCAACTTCTTAACAAATATTTTCTTCTGTTTTAGACTTAGTGTCTTTCTTTCTTGCTTCTCACAATGTTTGTATAAGAGGCAGCACAGCCCATTATCATCTGAAATCTTAAGACAGCTTTTGGCAATGTCTTGTCAAGACCTTCTTGTCATTGGGAGAATCATTCCATAAAACATTAAATAACCTGGAAAACTACTTCACCATCTAGCCAGCCTCTGTTTCCAGAGAGTTGATCACATCATGGTGTTGTAGACTGTACAGGGGTGCTCTCTCTAACATGGTTTGTTTCAGCAGACGTAATTTAGGGAGCTTTTAGGCAGCCTGTTGGGCTGGGACAGGCGGTGGGGAAGTGTAGACCAGCATCCTGAATTCACCTGTTTAAGTGTGCCAGCCTTGCCTCAAATAATGCAGCCATTCTGGCAGTTATCAGCACCTTGCTGCTATCTGCTTTGCTAACCACACCAAGACACACCTTCTGAAAACTGTCACTGCCTTTTTCTGCAAAAGCTGAACATACGTGGCCTGTGTAGGTGTGTAAAACCAGGTGGAGCCTCTCCATGCTCAGATAAACCTTCTTAACCTTTTAAAAAAATAAAAGAAGAAAATCCTTGAACTGACAGTTGGTTCAAGGTAGTCTTATGCAAGAAAGTAAACTTGGCATGAAAAATTGCATAGTGTTTGGAGGAGAGAAGAATAATGTTTATATATTCTTTAATTCCACTGGAATTGTTGCACTTTTGCATCTCAGGCTTTGGGTGGTGTTGCTTTTGGCTCACCTGCAGTATTTTTTCCATAGGTTACTCTCCCACAGAGAGGGGTGAGGAGTGGCTTTTCAACTATATATTCAGCCTGGAGTAAGGGACCCAGCCTTGGTAACTGTGTGGGGTGGCTTAGAAACCAGTGCTGTCACCTGTGTCATGCTGCAGGGTTCGGGATGCTTGTGGATGGATGAGCAGAACTCCAAGCTGCTGCTTGGGCAAAAGTAGAAAAGGGGGTAGAAGATCCCAGTACAGCTGTGTCCTCTGCTGTGGCTTTGGGAAGGTGAGAGAAGGAGTTGTTTTCTCTTTGGTGAAGACACTTGGCAGATTCCAAACCCTATATTGCTGCCTCTGCAGTTTATGGAGTGGGAATAAAGATGGTGAAACTAAATTGAGATGTCCATGGATGCTGCCATTCATCCCCATCAGCATTATTTACTTACAGCCTACAAAATGCAACTTGACCACACCTCTTACTGAAAGAGCAGTTTAAGTTGGTTTTAACTTTTCAGATTAGGAAGAGGAAAGGAGGTTGTGTGGTGAGTCAGAATGTCTACAGCCCATCATAATAAGCCCAGCTGACCTGGTTCCCAGCCCACCATGTGAAAGCCACCCTGAATTAGAACTCTGGCAGTGCTCTCCAGATGACACTGTGATGGGGCGTATGTCACATACTGTAGTCACATAAATCAAGTTAAATCAGCTTCAGCAGTGACACGTGCTGTTTTGCACTTCTTGAGGGAAGCTACGCAATCCTGAACTTGCCTAGGGCATTCACACTGAAACTTCAAAAGCAAAACTTATGTAGTACACCTTCAGAAAGCATTAAATAATTTATGAGCAGTTTGTGTTCTTAACAAATCTTTGAAAACTCAGAGAATATTTCATATTTTTTTCTTAAAATATGTGGAACTGTGCATATAGAAGATCAAACTTGGATATTAAAAGTCTGTTTTCCCATTCTGTATCATTGTCACAGTTGTGGTGAAAGTCTTAAGTAAGAGCATGTCAGCAACCATTCCTAATTAACTCATGGCAGTGTGCCCAGTGTGAACACATTCATGCTCTCTCTCCCTGTGTATAGATACACATCTCTTGGAGAAACAGCTCTTTACAAAGAAATAAATTGAGTGATTACATTAATTGACACCAATGTTCTTGAAAACAACCCATTTAATTTTGTTTAGACATTTCCTGAGTGATGTCTCCTTAGTTTCTAATAAATAACCTATTGTAAAACTTGCTAACAGAAGACTGTGTAGTGTAGTAGATTCCAAGGGTAATTTATTAAACTTGTCAGATGTACACTTTGTGTTAGACTCTGACTTAAAAATGCAGTGTAGAAAAGGCAAAACCAAAAACCCACAGGAATTTGGATGTATGATGATACCCTCTTACATGTTTGGCTTCAGTTTCCCTTTTGTGGACTTAGATGTTTGAGTAGAAGCTGTAGTGAAACACAGAGGAAAGGTGGTTCATAATGAACATGGTTTTGTGTTCAGGTACACACCAGCATTATTTTTTCTTTCTTCTCATCTAGAGATTTAAAGATCTATGGATAAGCACATTTAGAATTGTAAAATATAGATGTTGCCTTAGTGTAAATTGATAAGAAATGCCAGAATACGAAGCTTTTGTTTATTTTATGCCTGCCTTATGCTACAGTGATAAGCAGGAGGGCCCTGGAACACCCACCAGTGTGGCAGAAAGTGCCTGAGGGAAATGAAGGATGATGCAGAAGCAGGCTGCTGCTGGAGCATTGTAGTGTCTCAGTCTGCTCCTTGGTGGTTGGGGCAGTCCTGGCCATGTTTCCTCTGGATGTCACTCCACTGGGCACAAGGCTTCTGCTTGTGCATTTTCTAGTCAATCGGCAGAGAGCAGGAGTGACCGGAGGGCAGAGACTGAGCAGGTGTCACTGCTTTGCATTGCTGCACCTCTTGTGGTTATTATTCATTAAATACCAGGGTTTGTCATTGAAATCTAAGTCCTATTTCAAACTTTATGCATTTATTTTGTTGACTCTAAAAAAGGCTTCTTGAATGTGCTGGAAACAGGTTTTTCCTCAGTGATTGATCTTGGTATCTGAAAACTGTTTCCAAAATTAGGTTGACTAGAGATATGTGCACTTCTCTGAAGAAAATGAATCCACTCGATATGCACACCATGCCATTTTTAATTTAGGTAATTGTTTATTTTAAAATACATTTAATTATTACAAAACAGTAAAGTTCCTGTGATTGAATAAGATAATGAGAATAATGAAAGAAAATTGGACTTCAAATGCATCTGCATTTATTTTCCATACTTGGAAATGTCAGGCTTACAGGCAACTAATTTTCCTCTGTGTTATGTTTTGTCAAACCATTTGGTAGTCATGATGACTAGGTTCAAAGTGATGTACCACAGCGCTAGGGACTATAGGCAGTTTCCTGCAGTCATTTAACTTTACTCATAGAAAAGTTAAGCAACTGTTCCATGGTCAAACCTCTATAGGTAAGTGGGAGGTGGGGACCCACTGAGGTCTCTTGGACTGTGCTGGATCAATGGCTTAAGGAGGGTGAGGTGTGTGTGCCTTCTGAGTCTGTCTTTATCTCTCACCTGCAGAGCCCAGCTGATCAGCTCAAAGGTGACATGTAATTTTTAGGATGAATAATGCAAGATGCAAATAATCCTGTCTTAGCAGGATCATCTCTATTGGAAATGATGGTTCTCTGGGTTTGAGGGTGGTACCTAAAGAGTGCCCTAGTCAGAAGCCAAAAGCAGGTTGCAGAATAATATCCATAAATATACATTCCCAGGATCTGCAAAAACATATTTTGGGACTGCTGTCACCAATTGCTGTCATTTTAATGACATACTGTAATTGATATGCATTTGTTTTTCTGAATAATCCGAAGTAGGAGTGAGATGATTCACTTGGAAAGTAGGAGCTGGGGTACTTGGCTGATATATGGAGAATAAAAGAACATCTTGAAGTTTGCAAATGTGAGTTCAGAAGGCACTTCTGTGGTAAACAGGCGTTGAGAAATTGAAAAGATGAGTTATGACCACTAGACATTAAATCAGGATTCTTACTTGTAGTGGGTTTTTTGAAGTTTTTATATCTTGTGAAGTGGTAATGTTTAGTGCCCATATGTATGCCACTCAATTGTTATTCAGCAACATTTCCAGGCATTTCTATTTCAGGCATTCATTAGTTTTTAAAAGATTTTCTTACACCATAATTTTTCCTGGGTTTAAATGCTTTGGGTTTATAGACTCCCAAATGGGATTAATTTTTAAGGCTTAGCAAACTCTTTCATTACGGAAAGATAAGGAAAAGTGTGCTTCACTTTAGCAACACTATTTGAGACTGCCAACAGTTGAGATCTTCTAGCAATTTAGCAAGAAATATATGTCTTGGAAATAATATCTGAGATAAACATGCAAATCTGCACAGAAGTTGAATAATGGGGTTTTTTCCTATTTTTTGTTGGTTTTTTAATAAGGTTTTGGGGCACTGCTCAGGTCAGGGCGGCTGTGCTGGCCCATGCTGCCCTTCTCTGCACTCCTGTGCTGCCTTCCACTACAGAGCTGGTAAATTAAACCCATTTTTTAGTGCTGGCCCCTTTCTTGACTTTGGAAACCTAAGAAACGTGTGCTCTGGTATGTCCTGTAGTAGGCTGACCTTTTCCTGCTGTGTGGGGTATGCTCAAGGAAGGAGGCAGCAATGCACAGTGAATCACAAACAGCACAGGGATTGCCTTGCTCTCTGCCAAATTATGTTTCCCATCTCCAGCACGTAATTTCAGGCAAATCCATTGAAGTCTTTAATCTATAATTAGACTTATAAGCTTCTTTAAACCTTTTGGGTTTCCTTTCTTTAAATAATGGAATTCAGCATTATTATTCTGTGAATCTTCCTGACATAGTTTTCAAAGAATGCTTTCCTGGTGGGTTTTTATTTATTTATATTTTCCTTCAGTTTTCTAAAATGGGTATGTACAGATCCTATTTCCATCAAGAAATGAACACAAAGTAACCTGGTACAAGTGACTGATACATGTGGAGATTTTTTTTCCTGGCAGTACTGAGCAGAAATGTTTTTCAGTAGACTAAAGTAAATATGTATTTCTAAAATTGGATTAATACAATGGGTTTTTCTGCCTTAATAATAAAGAAGTTAATTAAAATGTCACTTGTCACTCCTTTTCATTTCTTGTGTCAATACATGAATGTCTGGCTAAATAAATCAATTCTGTCACCAGGTGTTGGTGTGAGACAGTTCCCTCTGTGAAGGCCCCTCAGGACAAATTACAGCCTGGAGGGACAGGCATTTTTGTACTTCACTAGATCAGTGTGTGTTTGTTTATGTGTATTTATCTATATATGTATGTCTGTATGCATGGGGTTTGTTGCATGGCATTCCTTTAATGTTTGAGAAGCAGCCTTTGGGTGCCTCCTTTGCCCAAATGTCATTTGTCCTTGTTGCTTCCTCATTTTAATGTATTTAATACAGAACTACCCTACAGACTTTGTTTTCCTCATAAGAATTTTAATTTTAGGCATAATCAGATTCAGATTTTTTTTCTTTCTGTACAACAGATCTACAGCCTAATCTTTAAAGAAACCTGTAAGTCTTTTGTAATTGCAAACACAGCGGCCTTAAAGAGTTTGTAAAAATATCCTCAATGAGCTATAGGTAAGCAGTTTGCTTTTAATGTAATTTTCTTAGTGTTTTGGAGATTTTTTTGCGCCCCTAAATTAACCCAGGGGATTTTACTGTTGCATTTTCTACTGATCAGTTCTGATTTGTTTTTCAGCTTCCCATAGTATATGTTTTGGAGGACTCAGTGCTGTTCTGTTTTGATAGGAGGATGTCCTGCCCGCTTTGGTATATGTTGTGGCTTAGCAGTCTACAGAAACTGAAGTCTGTCCTTCTGCCCCTTATAAGCCTCGGTGACTCCAGGCAATAAAAACTGCTAATATGGAATGCTCTAAGCAAAGAGGGGAAATTGTAGCAAATATCATCATTATTTTAAAATTCTTCTAGACCAGAGGATTCTGTTAAGAAATTATACATTTGGCTCAGCTATAAGTTTCTTGGCATCCTTATGTTCATTTAGGGAAGTTCATGTATGTATTTATAGGAAATACATTCTGGAGCTTAATCCAAAGGTTTGCAAACTTTCTGGCTCTCCCTAGAGCCAAACCCATGTATTCCTATATCTACTTTAGGGTTTTGCGGATTTCACTGTTAGATTTTGCCAGTTGTGTGGTTTCTCCAAATTCTGCTTCAGTGTACATACATTTCAGTTTTGTTGCTGGTTTTTTGGCTTGGGTGGTTTTTTCTCTTTATATGTTGCTGTTCCTTCACAGTTATATTTTTGCAGTCTAGCACTTGTTCTATTTTCCAAAGCACAAGTTATCAGTAGTTTATGTTACTGTTTTTACTGCACTTGGCTTTACATTTCTTTTATTTTTATTTTCTTTAATCCAAGGCACATTTTGGCCATTGCTTGTTCTTCTATTTGAATTTGTGCAAAGACAGCCCAGAATACCTCCTATTAGACATTTTGGTAGTTTGCAGAATTTTATTCATAATGCTTCTGTGGAAAATGGAACCTCTGGAAGAGCAACTTCCTAATGTCTTCTTATACAATTTTCCACAAACATGCAGTTCTTTTAAGATCCTTTCTATGTTCTTGCTTGCAGTTAGTAAGTGGATTTGCATACAAATGGATTTGCGAATTGTTTAGTGAAAATTAATAAATGCTTTTGCACTTGTATTAAATGTTATCCCCCCTTTACAGATGCAGAGAGAAGAAATATGACTATTATAGCCTGCCAAAAACTTCTGTTGTGATAGCTTTTTATAATGAGGCCTGGTCAACGCTTCTGCGAACTGTTCATAGTGTTCTTGAGACATCTCCGGATATACTTCTGGAAGAAATTATCCTTGTAGATGATTACAGTGACAAAGGTAGGAAGAATAAGTCTAAATAATATTGATTGTTGATGGGCTTTTTTGGTCAGCCAATTCATAGGAGAAAACGTTATGCTGTTCAGGCCCACAAAACTATACAACAAAGGTTTCTTGCTGGAAAATAATTTTTCTTGTAGTGTGCCAATGAAAAATTTGGCTTCTGGACCAAATTTAGTTTAGACTGGGGAAGCACATTTGCTGTGTTGTAACATGAGTGCTTGTGTGTATAGATAAAATACAGTCTGATCAGAGCACTTCAGGTTTCCTAAATTGAGCAAGTTTCGATTGCACCAACACTCCCCTGGTGTCTCATATAATGGCAATGACCTATTTTCTTTGGTCTTGTCTGAACAACAGGACATAAAGGCAAAGCTGGCATTTTCCACCACACATGAATGGTGTTAAGAATAAAACTTTTATACAAAAAGTCTTAAGTATAGAGGTAAATGTGAAGCAATTTCTTAAAAGTAGCTGTGATTTGTGGCCATCTGAGTTCTGTGCTTTTTTCATGTCCTTTCTAAACACGCATAGCAGAATCTGAGTTCAAAATGCCAGAATCTTTAGGGCACTACTATGCTAGTGAGGAGAAATCTTCCTGTAGCATGACATAAACAAATAACTTCAGACTTTATTATTCCCTCTTTTCTTTTTGTTTTGTCTGTTACAGAACATTTAAAGGAGACTTTGGAAAACTACGTGGCAGGCCTACGCAAGGTGCGCCTTATCCGCGCAAACAAGCGAGAGGGGCTGGTGCGAGCCCGGCTGCTGGGGGCGTCTGTGGCCAAAGGAGATATCCTGACCTTCCTGGACTGCCACTGTGAGTGCCACGAGGGCTGGCTGGAACCACTGCTGGCAAGGTGAGCTTATGCTCTGGGCTGTTTTCTGTCCCATTGGAGAAGAAGAGGTGAAACAGCTTGGCACACTTCTGCAGTGGAAAAATGAGTCATGGTTTACCAAAGGTTACCGCAGTCTGGTCGCTGGGGCACTGCAAGTGTGTGGTGTTTGTCTTCTGGCTGTGGGGAAGCAAATGGAGGTGTGAAAGATCAGGACATGGTGGTTTTTTTGCTTTTAGCTTTTTTTTTTTTTTTTTTTTTTGTCTCCTGAGGACCAAGCTGCTCTTTTTCTTCAGACAATGGAAGGTTTTGGTTTTCAGGAAGGCGAGTCCACACTCCCAGCTTTGAAACTAAGTTGGTAAAGGAGCCTATTTCTGTCAGCCTGGGGAGTGGATGAGCATAAGGTCAGGAAAGATGCGTGCCCTGCAAGGCAACATTTACATAAGCAGATTGGAATACAAGACTATAAACTCCATCTTCATAGTCTTGAGAAAATCCACCTTTCCAGATCGGTTGTGATATAAAACATCGTGGTGTAGGATAGGGAGGAGTTAATGTTATGTCAACACTGACTCTTACTTGGAAACTATCTGTCCTGGGACACTGTACTTTATGCCTGTGTGGTCTCTTGTCTTTACTACAGATCCGTCAGGCTGAAAACTTCCATTAATTAAAACCAAGCAAACAAACAACAAAAACCCAAGGAACCTTCCCAAAGCTCTAACAAAACACCCTAGAAACCAGAATACTAGCCCTCTGTTACAGCTGAAAATATTTATTATATTCTTGAAGCCTCACCCACATGTAGTCAGCAGCCATACATGGACCTTTCCTGCTGTGGGTTCAGCTGCGGGTACCTCACCTCAGCAGCTCCTGCACCAGGAGGCTCTATTGCTTTTGCCACTTCTGCTATCAGCTGTTGTCTTTACTCCCTTGGATGCTATTAGCAGATACTGATAGATTCAGGTGAATCAGACCTCCTAAATATTGTATATAGAAAACCAGCTCTCAAACATAATTAAAAGAAAAAAGACTTTCCTCAAGGCCAGTGGTTTGATTTGTATACAATACATGGTGGTATTGTAGACTACAGAAAAGGACCAGAAAAAACAGCCCTGTACAAACTGGAGAGAGAATTCCAAAAGCACATAGAGTCTTGATGTGTGCAAGTCTTCCTGATTCCTAGTGGGACTTGTATTCTCAAATTCCCTGTGTCCCTTTGAAATTGTATCTAGAATACAATTTCAGTTTTTCTTTTCTTAAAATTGTCATGCTTACCTTCTTTCTAAATTTCACACCGAGTGTCTTCCAGGTAACTGTGGGCTAACTATGAAAGTGTGAAGAAAGGAAAAGGGATAAACAGCAAATCATAAGCGTGGGTTTAACAACTATCCCCTAAACAAAGTGTATGATAGGGGAGAGAACTCTGATTTCTTCACTTCTTTAGCGCACCACTAGATGGCAATCTTGAGGAAGGATTGGGATTTTTTAAAACGTAGTAATAACCGCCTGTAAAAAGTTAGTCCTCTCTTGGAATTCCTGCCGTCCTTGCTGCAGATGCAGGTGTACATCTCTAAAGGGTTTTTCTGCGGCATATCTGACTTGAAGGTGTGGCAGCAATACAACAGTGTTAGCATTTTGGAGTGCAAACATAGTTGTATCTGTAAGTTGCCTGTGCATTGTACTATCTAGTTAATTCTTAACTTGCAGAAAAGGTGGTAGCTTTTCACTTACTTCATTCCTTTCATAATTGAAATCATATGCCAGCTACTTAGGTTTTAGTTCTTTTCCTACTTGTTACAGGAGGGGCAAAATATTTTTACATTTTATTTTTTTTTATCTGTATTATTTTCATTGCTTTGTACAATGAGGATTTGTACAAAGTTTTATTCAAGTGAGACAGGAGATAACAATATTTGTATAAGCCCTTTAGTGTGCTCTACCAAACGAGATCTCAATGGAAGAACATAATGAGGAAAACAGCTGTTTCACATATTCCCTCCAGCAACAAGAGACCATTTAATACTTAAGGCAGTCTTTCTCAGCTTAGACAACACTACTTTGGAACTGCTGCTGTTCCCTGCTGCATTTAACCATCACAAGCTACTCTAATTTCAGAGTATGAGCCCTTGGTCAGCCTTCAGGCTTTAAGCTTAATAACCGCATGAGGAACGAGTTCCCTTTGAATGACAGATGCACTGCATCTCTCACTTGTTTGACAACAGAACGGGTTCAGTGTTCCTTCACCTCTGAAATATGTGAATAGAAGATGCAGGGCAAACGTGCATACCTGCATCTTTAGGTCAAACAAGTTATTTCATTTCACTGAACTCTCATGGAATGTATAACGCTAGAACAAGGAAGATGCTAAACAGTGATTTAGAAGAAAGATCTTGGCTTGTGCTTGGTGTTGCTCCTAGTACTGAGGGAGGTCATTCTGGAAGGTGAGGAGAAGGCTAAGAATCCTACTGCCTTCTGTAAGGACAAATACTTTTGGAAAGGAATCCTGAAAATCTTGCATGGTATTGAGAAATGAGAGGAAGGGGTTTATCTCCTTGTAGAAGTAGACCTGGAAGAAATATCATTAGCTCGGATGTATTCTTAGTGTGATAAAAATCTTGACTATCTTTAGATCACCCTTGGTGATAGGAATGTCATTCTGCAGCACTGTCTTGTTTCTCCTTTTCACCTCCTGTGTTGCCAGGGTTTCTGGAAGCCTCCTTCAGATATGTTTCATTGTTGGAGGTCTAATTCCCATGTTGCAGGCTTATTTTTTTCTGAGCTCAGGGCTTCTTTTTCAGTTACTGTTACAGTACTCTGTACACATTTGCAGATGATCACAGTTACAAGGACAGCCATGACTTCAAGGGCCAAGAGGCTAGTTTATTATTAGTTGTTGCAGAACTATGCAATCAAGCTGCACTCTGTACAAAAGAAAATATACATTTTTTGTTGATAAAGTGATGCTGGCTATGGCAGCCAAGCAGATGCTGAATGTGTTATCTCAAGCCATCTGGCATACCTTGCTTCCACCGTCCAGGAAGGTTGATGCTTGCCAGGTGCCTACAGTGAAGTTCATCCTGATATATCCTCCTGATGATCCCCAGTAGGAAAAGGAGGATTATTCTACTATTATAGTATCATCATTTCCTCATATTGCAGCATGAATTGAAAAGGAGCAAAGCTTCATGTTTGGTATTGAAAGCATTCTTTGTTCTTACCAGTTCTAGTTTTTATATTTTTAGAGAAGTTTCTAATGAAAGTCACCCTTTTGTTTTAAAAACATACCAGGATTGCTGAAGAAGAAACAGCTGTTGTCTGCCCCGTTATTGATGTTATTGACTGGAATACATTTGAGTACTTGGGAAATGCTGGTGAGCCACAGATTGGTGGATTTGATTGGCGGCTGGTCTTCACTTGGCATAGCACCCCTGAAAGGGAACAAAAACGGAGGAAGTCCAAGACCGACGTGATCAGGTTAGGTTTTATGCATCTTATGAAACTGTGAATGTATTTTTTATTTCATCTGAAAATTCCAGGTGCTGAAAGATATTTGGGAAATGAACATATTGCTAAAATATATGTATTTTGTTTAGTTCCCCATTTTTCCAAAATAGCTGCTGCTTATCATGCTCCTGGAAAAAATATTGCTCTAAAAGCTGAAATTCCTGTGTCATCTACCATATGGAAAACTTATTGCAAAGTAGTCTCTTGACTCCTCTAGGCAAACTCTTACAGATGCTTATCAGCACATGGAAAGAGTGTAACTGATTAACTAATGCTGGAGGATGTCCTCTGTGCAAAGCAAAGAGCTCTGTGTTGCAAAAAATGTATCATAGGCAACTATGAAATGGGAAAAAAATCACCAACCAGTAAGAAGGTAAAAGTAGTTTTGAAGACTTTTTCTGTGCTGTAAGGATAGTTGTTGCTCTTTGTGCTGTTTTCAAAGGCGAACCATTTTGCCAGTTCTTTATTGGGGTGAACAATATAACTCTATCCACAATGGTTTCTGTGAAGGGCTAACTCACAGAGCTCAGGTCGATGTTTCCATTATGGGTTTTAGTTTTGTTTTACTTTAAGACAAGATGCCATCAATTGGTATTGTTTGTCACTCAATGTTGTATTTTTAGGAGAGGTAAAAGAATAAAACAAACTAGGCATCTGGAAAATGGGAATGGTAGACAAGGTAAGATCATGATAGCTGAGGATCTGCCGTGTTCAACATAGCAGATGGGGCTGTATTTCAACAGTTTCTTGTAGTAAATTAACTTGTTTGGCACTTTTAATACTGTCATTCTGTTAGTTCTTTTTTTTCTGTTATCATATAGACAACAAAAATACGGAATTATAAATTCTTCTCAGTCTTTTCTAGGTTGCTTATCATGATATTAAAACCCAGTATTTCACAAATATTAATGAACTTATCCTCAGCTGAGTCAACTTTCTTTTGTATGGGAAAAGTGAGGTGGTAATTGAGTCTTTCTCAGCATGTATTAGTCCACATCCTCCTTAGAAAAATGCCAAATAGAGTAAATGTTTTTAAAACATTTATTTCAAATATGATGCTTATTTTTCTTCATGATAAGACAAATTGTCTTTGACTTGCCAAGAGGAAAATGATGAGGGATAGAGTTTCATGGTAGCCTGAGGACTGTAAGCTTGACAAGTGTCTGGAGAAAGCAGCAGTACTGGGAGTGGTATCACCAACAGCTGGGTTTGGGAAGACGAGATCTGGAGGGAGACAGAAGGACTTGACTAGTTATGGAGTTTGTTATTTTTCCTTCTGTCTTGTCTCATCTTATTCCATTCTTTGAAACAACATATGACAGTGTGAGATGGTGTTGCTTCAAAAAGATAGCTGGTAAAATTAGGTTTGACAGATTAAGAGTAATTGATCACTGCATCTCACATTTGTTAATATTTACCTCAACAGCAATTTAGTAAAATTCACAAAATGTCAGCTGAACTTCTAATCAGTTCTAATCAGCATTATATACTTGGCACTTTAAAGAAAGTAATCCTAAGACTGTAAACAATTAGGAACAATATTGAACAAATACAAATTTATGTATATATGCACACTCTACCCCACTGAAAGTACATTCCTCAAGTGTACTGTCACTCTGTGGTTTGTGATCTTCAGTCATGACTCCTGATTTTTTTTTCCCAAACTTAGTAAAAATTTTAAGAACATACAGATGGCTAGATTTTCTTAGAAAGAAAACAAATCTCTTTAGGGGCTATATTTACTTAATAATTGATGTCTGAGAGTTTTTTCAATTTATATTAGTAGGATCAAGAATGTTGTTTTTAACTACTAAAGCACAAGTATTTCTTTAATTATTAGCTAGGCAAAATAGATAAAGATACAGCACTTAGAATTTCAGAGCCAACTAATATAGTTCTGCCACAAACATGCTAATGTTCTCTGATGTGAAGTGGCTCTTCATTTACACAAAAGACACTGCAATTGGAAAAATTTATTTTAACACATTATTTTTACATTCTGGTGCTTGTTTCAGATACAGTTTCTTACTACAAAATTAAATTCAAATGGCCTCATAATAATTGATACATTTCTGACTATTATTTTGTATCCAGAAAATACTGAAAAAATAGAAATAAAATATATTGTATTTTTTTATCTGTTGCCTTGGTTTATTTTGTTTTTTATTCAATTCAGAGTTACTATTCTCTTTTATAGGTCTCCAACCATGGCAGGTGGATTATTTTCTGTGAGCAAGAAGTATTTTGATTATCTTGGTTCCTATGACACAGGAATGGAAGTCTGGGGAGGAGAAAACCTTGAATTCTCATTTAGGGTAGGTGGCTTAATTGAAAGTTTCTTTTCCTCAGAATACAACAAGTTCCTATTTCTTTCTTCATGCCATTTTACTTAATAAGGTACCTGTAATGTAAGCAAGTGTTAATAAGGGAGTATTTTGGAAGGTGTTGATCTGAATCTTATTCTTGCACTTCAGGATAGCTGTACTTTTCTTCCAAATAGCCATTTTAAAGCAATTTTTAAAAACTTGTTTTTGTTTTGAGCTCCAGTATAAAATGTGAAAGGAGTATGATACTAGTGGGTGAAGTTTACATCCTGCAGCTTGAAGGAGGTCATTGGGAAGAAGATTTGTAGTGCTTTGATGTGACTCAGAGTTCTTGCTGTGGTTGATGGAGTGAGCAGTTCCAGTGGGGCAGGAGAAAGCAGCCCCTGTGCTAATTTTAAGGCTTTATTCTGTTTCACCAGAGAAAAAGGTTTGTATAAAGGTCATAAAAGATGCGAGGGAAGATCTCTGGTAACTGTAGAGTTGTACCCCACAGGAGGCTGGACCTAGTGCTCAGGTGTGAGGCAGATAGATAGCTATGGTGAAAGGATTTACAGCAGAAAAAGAGGAGACACAGGACAGTTCAGACTGATCAGCAAAGCAGTGTTGTTCTCCTCAGCTCAGCTGTTACCAGTGCTGATTCCCACTGAGCACTGGCTGCCTATGAGTTGCCCCAAATCCCAGTTAACTCACTGAAGCCATCCAGTGGTGACATCCAGGGATGCTCTAGGGCAGCTTTTGGCATTCTTGGAGTTCACAACTTATTATCCTGGATTTCCCTTGTCTGTTCTGCCCATCATCTGTTACATTTGATGGTCATATTTGCATTTCTGTGAGTCATTGACTTGTGGTACAGGAGGGTTTTTGGTTTTTTAACCAGGTGACAACAGATTTCAAGGATAAATAGCATTTTAATGCTATTACAAATGCTAATAACAAAACCACTTGCTTGAGAAAGGAGGCATCAGCAGTCTGTCTCTCTTGCTGTCTGTGTGTTAACCAGAGAAGCATGGAGTCTTCCTGGCTGCTGTTCCTGTCTCCTGCTGCCTGCAGTGCAGAAATCAGAGCAAAGAGGGTATAAAAATGAGGAACAAGAATTATTAGGAATGATAACAAGCACAGGCCTTGAGTTGATACACTTTCTCTCTGGAGGGAGATATCTCAGATGGAAATGCTGTTTGATCTGAGTTCATGAGCACCTCCTTTTTCACTTAAGGAGATGTTTCTGGCACGTAAGCCTAAACACAGCTTACTCAGTAGACTTGGTCTAGTTCAGCAGGCCTCCACCTGAAGCACAAAGCAGTTGACCCACCTCCATCAACCCAACTACTCTGAAGCAGTTCCAGAGTATCCAGAACTGTAACTCCTTGTAGAAAACCTCAATATGGCACGTCTGCCATACTGTTCTTGGCTTTCTGCTCTTCGTGTCTTGCTTTTGGGGAGTCCAAGGCTGGCACACAGCTAGACCTCTTCCTTTTGATGCAGAGTGCTCCTGCACCAGCTGCTGCTTTAGACCCAACCTTTCATTGCCACTGACCTCTATGAAGCTCTGGAAGCCAGCTTCATTTTTTATGTCACTGTTTCCCCTGAGCCAGGACTCAGTGGGGTGCAGCAGAATGTATGAGCAGTGCCTTTACTCCTTCAGCATGCAGGACTGTGGTCTCTTCATGGGACAGAGGAAGCATCAGAGGCAGCCCAGCACACAGGAGAAGCACAAAGGGAGCAGCAGAGTCCCCAGAAGGCAGTGCACAAGCACTCTGCTGTGCCCTGCAGGGGCTAAGCCAGCACGTGGGTGCAGGTGGATCAAGCAGCTCCTGGGAGACAAATTATTTAAACAGGACAGGCTGTGCAATGGCCAATGAATATGCCTGGCCATGCCAATTTTCCTAGTGCAGATTGCTAGTAGCATCTGGGCATTTGTACGTGACATGCTTTGCTCTGTTTGATTTGGAGCCCTTGTACTTGTGCCCTGTGTGGAGAGGATTTTTGTTGAAGAGAGCAGAGAGCTACGATGTTGTTTAACTGTGTTCTTTTGGCTGCCCACAGTGTTCCGAGAGGTCGGAAAGGATAAATCATTGTTAGTGTTGTTGTCCTTGTGTTTTCTAGACCTGTCAGACCTGAAAATTAGCAGCAGAACTACTCAAAACCACTGTAAATTAATTTATTGTTGTTCTCATCTCTGAAAACACCACTCTCTCCCAATGCCATGAAAAGACTTGTCCTCTAGCCTTCTCTTTCTTGCACTTTGATTATTCTGAGCTGAAGAAATTCTCTGTGGTTTTGAGAGGTGCAACAAGGACAAAGCTTTCGCTAAAAGCATGATGACTAAGAGAGATGGAGGCTACGTGCTGAATGCAGAATCGAGTCAATGTACCTTGATTTTGGATTGCTTAATGCTATTTGGCTGGATAAAATTTCACTTCATGGGCATAATGGGCTTTGAAACTCCACTTTCTGAGGGATTCAAAACATGCTCTTTCATCTTCTCCCTCTTGTACCCAGAGCAAAGGGAATCTGCAGCTTCCATTCCCTCTCTGCTCTTGGTCCTGCAAGTGGTGCTGCAATGTAAGTTTGTTTCTGGATCAAGGCTTAATATGCCTCTGGTCTGTCCTTCAGCCCACCATGTGCAAAAAAGCCTTCCTTCTAGAAACATTACTGCCTGTGAGCCTGAATAATATGCCTCAGAACACTTGGGATCTTCTCTTTTCCAATATTTTTAAATTTTTGTCTGGATCTGGAACTCTCTTGTGTTGACAGCAGCCAGGATGGGTCCATGTGTCTGGGGTGCCTCTCCACCTACCCAGCTTCCAGCAGATTGAGCATGAGCACCACACTTGGGGCTCAGCCACAAGTCATCAAGAAAAATTGTAGCAGAGAGAGCAGCAGAAACATAGGGTTTTCCACATTCTGCCCTTTTTTAGGATGTAGCATCCTTTTTATGTTTTTTATTTCTTCCAAATAGTCTTAGAATGTTAGAGTGAGCTGGTAGAGCTTTTATTCTTTAATATTCATTGACCCAGCACTAGGTCAGTTGTCCAGATACCCTGGCAGGGATGGTGATCCCAAGGTGAGATCTGAACATTTTCTGTAGGTTTTCATAATGCCACCATCTGTCTCCGAAAACAACAGAAAATATGCTGATAGACTGCATGCTTCAAGATGAAAGTGAAAGTAAAAAAACGAATGCCACCTTGATTTCTTGTTGATGTGAAGGAAAAATGTGTGCTTTTGTAATGAGAGCTGTGAGCTATACAGACCTAGCAAAGAAACAGATCTGCATGTACGTGAGCTTGCAAAATATGCATGAAATCTAATGTGCTTTTCTGTTACAGAAGGTTGAACAGGTTTTATGGAGAATCTTCTGCAGAGCCACTTCTTTAGCATTTAGTAATCAACTTCAGTTTCTCTATTAAATTCCTTGCTTTATTTTATGGCTGTTCATTTGTACCTGATTTTATATAGAGGTCATAATGTTTTCCATTAAAATGTAAGTGAATAAACCTTTTGAGGAATTGTTTAGCTGAAATATATTTAATTTTCTTTTGTAATAGGAAGACAAGATAATTTTCGCACGGTTTTTATTAAATACTTAGAATTTAATGAGCATTGCTTAGCAACCTACAGTTATTTTCTAGAGAGCTTTAATTATTAAAAATTCAGCTGTTATGGAATTTTCTTTTTGTCATCAATTTAAGAGAGGTATGGTCAGTTTGTTTCATTACTTTGAAATCAGACTTTATCATGGAAGAGATGAAGCATGCGCTTCATTCTTAACTGCATTTTTATTTCAGTAGTCTTTATCATTGGTTCCTAATATCTGATTTAAAAGTAGATTGATCTAAACACCAAAGATGAACTAAAAATTCTTGTGTGGACTATAACATTGGAAATTGTTAAACTAATAAACCTATGGCACTTAATATTTGCTGACAAATCTTGAATGGTAAATTACAGCTTTAAAAAAGTAATCTTGAACATAGAAAAAATAATTATGAAAAAAATTGTTTTGAAATAAATCTCAAAAAAGAAGGTCATGAAGTGAAAGTGGATAGTTGCCTTCATAACAGCTTTCAAAATGGCAGTAGTGTAACTTACTTAAGAAAATATACAAATTGTTTAAAAGATCAGTACATAATTTTAGATTTCTTGTATAATTCCTTTAATCATTTGTCCAAATGACAAATATACTGCTTCCCTGAAAAGTAGCAAAAAAAAAGAGAGGAGCCTCATATGAGAAACAAGAAATAAAAATTTTAAATCCAGGAAGTAACAATTATCCAGTACTCCCTATAGCTGAATAATGAATTACATATATCTTTAAGGAAATTCTGTTTTAAAAGTAAATATAAGTACTAGAATGCTTACACTTTGGACACAGCATTAAGTCAGATATTGTTATCCAAAACCAAATCAATGGAGATGACTATCATTGTTTTCCAAATTTAGAAATTTAGGAGAAATTCTTAGTAACTTTAAAAGAACCCTTAAAAGATAGCTGTCTAAAACCAAGTCCTATCTTGTGTGAACTGGAAGTCTTTTTCTTTTTAGGTCCCTGAAAGTCCCAGAGAGAGGGGTGGGAAAAGTTCCATCACTGACCTTTTGACACTGTTAGCAACAGAGCTTTAATTTGCTACCTCATAGCTTTCACTCCTGCTGTGTTCATTTGAATAACATGTAATTAAAAATGTATGTTTTATGCAAGAAAGTTGTCAGGGAGCAAACCTCTAGCCCCTAAGCTTATCCCAGCTAATTTCCTTTGTCTTCCATTTACAAAGGAAAGATGAGCTGCCACTTATGCATGGTTGAATACATGAGCAGAGTTCTAAATCTTTTATGGAAAGTCTATCAGAGCCATTGGTGACAGCCTCAAGTTAGTTCAAGTACAGCAACATATCCTGCCTTCCATCTGACTAAATTTCAGTAACCTTGTTTCAGGCAGCCTTCAGAAACAGGGCATCTGCCATGTTGTAATCGCACACAATATTAAATAGGAAATACCTAGCTGTGCTTTCCTTTCAGGTAATCAAATTTGAGATCAGAATGGGTGATGGGAAAGTGGCTGTGTAGACGAACTGCCAAAAGCCCCTGGTTTTCAAAGGAGAAGAATGTAATTACAAAAATGTGTGCGGAGTGCTGAGGCTAATGGATCCACTTGATGGTTGTTTCTGGACTTTATCTCATGGGCTGTGCATTTCCCAACCTGGGGAGCCAGAGAAGCAGGAGAATGAGCACAAGGGCAGAGTGATGGCTTGCAGGGTTCTGCCAATTCCACGTTCAGGGGCAAGCACTTCCTTGGCATCAAGCAGGAATATTGGTTTCATTGTTGTTGGTTGGGCCACCAGAAGTTATAGAAGTACTTTGCTTTTTCTTTTCATGTGTTGGGTCTGGGGTACCTTTCCCAGGTTTCCAGTGGAAAAGGTTAGTGTGATTTTATCACCAGGCACCTCTGCGTCCCTTCTGGATTGGTGAAAAAACAAACGGGAATACAACAGAGTGTTCTTCAATGATATAGCAAGCTCACCAGTTTTGTCAAGTCAGCTTTCCAATAGAATATATAGATGAAATATAGATCTATAGATTTCTGGTAAGAATTAGTTATCAGCTACTGGTTTCTTTCCAATATAGCTATTTACACGGTTAATTTGGAAAAGAAGCATGGTTCTTTTTTCTTTTTTTCTTTTTAAGGATGCCTATATAACTTAAATTGTAGACCACATCTTATCATGCGAAAATAAAACTAAGAAAGGAATATTGCCCTCCAGATAAAACTAGAGATATGGTTATCTCCTTGTGAACTCAAAGCAAATTACTAAGAGCAACCAGGATGTAGTTTTATCCAGTTTAGTCATCAAATGAGACACAAAATTATTGTATGTGTTACTTGTAGTAGGATGTGCTATTCTTGAAGATGGTGTTACTGTTATCTACACAGGCTTATTGTTACTATATCCTTGAGCTTGCAAAAGACTCAGTTTAATGATACACACAATGTTGATTCTTTGTTCAGATATGGCAGTGTGGAGGAAGTCTTGAGATCCATCCTTGCTCCCATGTAGGTCACGTTTTCCCCAAGCAAGCTCCATACTCACGGTCCAAAGCTTTGGCAAACAGTGTGCGTGCAGCTGAAGTGTGGATGGATGAATATAAACAACTTTATTACCACAGAAACCCCCATGCTCGCCTGGTGAGTTCCACTCCATTGTTCCTGGAATTTCAGTAGAATTTGTTTTTGACCTCCTAACTATTGACTAAGCTAATATTTAACATGAAGCTCTTTTATGTTTATTTCTTATTTCTTCTGAAACTTTTCACCAGGCATAGGATAAAGGTATAGTTTTTAAATCCTTGGAAAAAATTAGAAATTCCCTAAGAGTACAAGGTGGCCCAATCTATGTCAATATTAAATGAATAAATGAAAGAATAATGTGAAGTGAGGTGATCAAAGCAAGGAGGAATTGTTTAGCCTAAAATGTGCATGTCTGTGAAATGGCTGATACAGGACTCTCTCAGTAAGAATTACAGATACACAATTAATGAATGCAATTCAACAAGTTTCAGTGAACCGTAGATCTCCAGGTGAACAGCATGGTAATAATATTTAACAAAATTACCTGTTTTGTGATAATTGTAAAACTTTAGACTGCTGTAAAAAGGAAAAAAAATTGATTTTTCTGTTTGATTTACGACTGCACCATGTTTAGTTAAAAGAAACTCCAAAAAACAAAATCAATATTGAAAAGATTAAATTAATTAAAATCAGTCATGGGAACTCAAATGAAAATATTCCTAATAAAATGTTTCAAGTATCAGTTCTGTTGAGTTTAGGGTTTCTTTTAAGTTAATGGTTTTATTTGCCTTGAAATGAAAATACAAGATCATTTGTTTGCATAATTTTTCAGGAGATTATTACTGTGAAAACTGAGTGCATCAAAACATTAAAGCAGTGTGCAAATTCATAACTTGGACATATTTATCGTAAGAGGCCTGAAGGCTGGAAGACAGTAACACTGAAATGTCCTTGCAGTGTCTAGAAATGAATTAAATGAACCTCTCGCTCAAGGTCTGAAATTCAGCCCCAGAGAAATCATTGCCTGCTGTTGCTTGATCTGGAGGTGCCTGGTCTCCCCAGCACGATCTCTTTGCATGGGACGTTTTCTAAACACTGCTTTTATGGTTTTGTCCCTGGGGTGAGTTGCTGGGCTTCTGCCTCTGGCTGCACTGGATCAGATCTGAGGGGCACAGGGAGCCCCCCACTCATTTGACTGCCCAACCCCAGTAGACACACCAGGGGAAAACTGCTCTTGAAAACATCAGGCTTTTAAAAGACATGCTGGAGGATGCTAGAGAAGATGAATTTGGTCTGCTTTCATCTTGTGTTTATTTGGATTAAATTGGGTAATGAGATTATTATAGTTCACACATTTGTAATAATTGGTTTAATTTAACATCATAAAAGCCATTTAAGTTTTATTATCAGAGTTTAACTTGGAGAGAAATATGGGATTC
This sequence comes from Petroica traversi, assembly GCA_025920805.1. Taxonomy (NCBI): domain Eukaryota; kingdom Metazoa; phylum Chordata; class Aves; order Passeriformes; family Petroicidae; genus Petroica; species Petroica traversi. The sequence continues at coordinate 7,964,671 of JAHLSL010000056.1, forward strand.
ACCCATAGGCAATGCCAGGTTGAATTTGGCTTGTCATACACAAAAAGAGCAATAAACACCGATAATTTTTCTTGTAAAGTGCTGGGCATCTTGTAAAATGCTGGGCATTATGTTTGTAATGACAGAGCTTTAACTCTGAAAGATATTTGTGTATTAGTACTGGAAGTTTCATGTAACACAGTGGATGTAAGCTGAGACTCATAGGGGATTTTTTTCCCCCATATCAAAGCTGCTACCAATGAACTTTAGTTTCCATAATATTCTGTGCACCACTCGTTGCAGCAATTGAGTTCAGACCTTTTTACTTCATCAAACCCAAATATTCAGTTCTGTAGCATAACAGGAAAATGACTGATGCTATGGCTGCAAAAAAATTGGTTCCATGAAGTTTCACTTCAAGATTAATGTTCAGACCTCAGAGCTAATATGTTATGCTGTTTGTTTATTCAAACAGGCATGTCTGCCTCTGCTTTACATCTGCTTTTTGTTTTCAGTGGTATTTCCACAGCTTGAGAAATGCAAATACATTTGTGGTTTGATGAAAGAGTGCATCTAGTGACTTGTAAAAATCTGAGGGCTGCAAATGCTATCTCATGCCTGACTATCTGAAGTCCCTAGTCAATATAAAGATAGGTTTTTGAAGACAGACATAAAATGAATGTGAGCTCTGCTCCAATCCATAGACAGAGAAAAGTCTGCAATGAAAGCTTTTCTCTGGAGGTTTAAGATTTCATACTCCCCCCCCCCAAAAAACGATGAAGTTCAAGGATGCATTAGCAGATTCTACAAATGTCATTACTTAAGTGTAAAACTGTATAGGTAATTTGCAAATGGATAGTGGCATAATTTAAAATCCTCAAGGTTCATTCACTGCTTTTGAAATTTTCAATTATCTAGCTAAAGGAAGTTTTATTTTCCAATACACCTTCTCAGTCTCCAGCAATCTGTATTCAAGGGCTTCCTCACTTGAAGATTCAGGGAGTTTTCTCAGACAAACTGTCTTCGAGAATATTTTAAAGTTCTACTTGCACAGTTCCAATTCTTTTTTGTCAACACTTAACAAATGTAAGGATAATGAAATCAAATCCAGCACCCAAACATGGTGATTTTTCCTGGCTAGAAGTCCTACTCATCACTACAGCATACGGTTCCTAATAACGTATACAGATAATTTAAAAGAGAGCATCTGTTCTGGATTTTTTAAAATTTTTTTCTTTCTTTCTTTTCTTCTTTTTTTTTTCTTTTTTTTCAGGAACCATATGGAGATGTGACAGAAAGGAGACTTCTGCGAGAGAAGCTGAAATGTAAGGACTTCAAATGGTTCTTGGAGAATGTGTATCCAGAACTTCATGTACCTGAGGACCGACCTGGCTTCTTTGGAATGGTATGTGGCTGCTGAGAAGGGGTCCTACTTGCAGTTCTCTGAGCTCTCCTACCAAGTCAGTGTGAAGGTGTTTTTGTGCCAGAAATGGTTAGGAATTTTGGTAGAATTCTGTTAAAATTAGTAGGCTTTGAAATGTGGTTTCTATCAGAATCTTTATTCAAGGGGATGCTGTTTATGAAGGAGTTCTGTGACAGAGTAGGAGAACAGGTAATGTTGCCATGAATTACTCCTTCTGAGTGACATCTTGGGACTGTTAAAGGCAGCATAGGATTAAGTTTTTATTTCTTGAAATGTTGCATAACAAAAAGGAACAGTAAAGTGTTTCATTTTACTTGTTGAATTGAAAAGAAAAAGAGTGTGCTTTGAAACATGTGTTCGTACATTTTATCTGATGAACACTGTGATGCTCTGGTGATGGGAAAGAGAGCTGGTGCTAAGTGCTTCCAGATAATAGGGGATTCTGTATATCAAAACCAACATGTTAATTTTTAATCTCGTGGTCACTTTAGACCAGCAAGGGTTCACAGGCAATGGGTTTAGTATCAGAATCCTCTTCTCTTTTTAAGAGTTGACAGCTCTTTATGCTTTTTACAGCTTAAAAAGAAATACAAACTATAGCTCCATGTATATCACATTACTGTAATCTCATTTGAAAGGGATGAAAGCAGAGATGATGCAGCAAATACCTGTTTCCTCTGAAAAATCACCAGATACATGCTGCATATTAGGAATGCAAAACTGCACCTTTCCACCAAGCAAAGGTGTATCAAATACCTTCCTGATTACCAAATGCCACATTGACTTAAAAGTACTTTTGCTGGTAACTCGATCGCTCTGCAGATCCAGCTAAGCTGCATTCCCACACTGCTGCATCACATCCAACCCTTGTCTTGCTGCCATCTGCCCTTACTCAGCCTCTGCTGAATCTCCTTCAGGAAGGTAAAAAAATCTGATCTCTGTGGGCATACAAAACATTCAGGAACTAAATCTCCCTACAGTCTGCCCTAATAGCTTTGTTACTTGTGGAATGAAAACGATCCTAATGTGGAAATGCTGTGGTTTCCTCTGGGAACTCTATTTCCCCTGGGGAGCTGTGGGAGTTCCCACAGGGAGGGCAGCAGTTGTCAGAAGAGCCCTTAGGAGTCTCTGGGAGAATTGCCAGCCTCCTCCATTTGTCTTGGAGCTTGCAGGAGAGGTGGTATCTCTGTGTGATCGCTGGCAGGGAAGGTGTTACCCAGCTTTATCCAGTACCTTGAACAAACCCTGCTCCAACAGTGGTTCAGTTTTTCCTCTTTTGTGCTGGGTTGCTACTGACAATGTCTGAGACAGTTGAAGCAGTAAGATATTTTAAAACTTACCTTCCAGGAGCATTTCAGGAATTTTATCCTTCCTTCCACCTCCATCCTTCCCCCTCCAAAAGAAAGGGTTAAACTGGTGCCAGTGATAGTGCTTCAGCCTCCTGGCAAAGGGAAGAGATTTGTGCAGTTTCTTTTATCATTTAATTGTCATCCTCAGGCAAGGGGTTGACAGTACCTAGAAATAATAACTCATGTTCAGAGCTGCTTGAGGTATCTAGAGTGTAATTTAGGTGTGCTCTATATATTTCTCTAAAAACAATTCATAAATGCTGTCATCTAGTCATGAGCATAATGAGAATATACCATTTTTGGGGGGGGAGGAAGAATTTAAAATGTGATTGAAATACAGTTGTACTCTGAGAAATTGAGAGTGCAGAAATGACACCTACTGATTCAGCTGATTTGTGGATACTGAGCCCCATCTGCTAGCTTTAATGAATCACTGATGGTGTTCTTTACTCCCGCCTTAGCTGTGTAGTGCTTTTCTGGTTTACAAAAATACTGTATTTAAAAGTGTCAGCTTTGGTAATAGCTCAACTTAGTGTTATTTAATTGTTCAAAGAGAATACGAGGAAATATGGGGATTTTTACCTCCCTTAAAAATATTTGTACTCTTGATCTGAAGTTGAAAATATTTCTAAGATTACCCATAAGTCAGCCATATGTTATTAAAACAGAGTCAGGAACTATTGAGCAGCATTCAGTGCTGTGCACTGACAAGCAGACTCTTGTGCTACATATTTTTTCTTGATACATAGATAAAAAATATCCATACTACGCTTGGTTGTCTAAAAAGTTAGCTGCCTAAAACTTTACTTAAACATACTGAATTATGAACCTTTTTGCCTGAGGTATGATTGCATTCCTGCAAACTGCCTGAGACCTAGAAATGAGATAAATATCATCTTGCTTCTCCTTGGGCTTCATGCAGCTTTGGAATTTTGTGGGACATGAATCTTTTGACTTGAATAATTTCTTTGGGGGGGGGTTAGGAGGGAGTGAAGCTGGTAGGCACTTAGTGGGTTAAAATAATAAGATGTCAGCAGTTCTGAAAAGGCTGATAATACCTTTTAGGTATTGGTGTAGAACACCGGTATCTCTTTTTCTGGCATAGCATTTGATTTGGCCATCCTTGAGCATGCATTTCCAGTCAGAGTGTGGCTGCAGGCAGGTATGAAATTGTAACAAGACTTGAGCCCCAGCTCTGCTCAGGTTGCCCACCTGGACAGCACAGACTCGGTCAGCTCAGAAATCCTAACTGCCCTGGGAAGGGATGGTGTGGGCATCTGCAGGATGAGCTTTGAGCCAGTTGGTGTGTTCTGTGTTAGTCTGGTGATGTTGCTGCATTGTGCAGCTGGATGCAGACAGAGGAACTGGACAGCTCTGTGATGTTTTCATGTTCTTGGTGCCTGTGGAAAGGCAAGGCTGCAAAGTGAAGGAATAGTCAGGGCTCTTCTCTCTTCCAAGTTATGCATTAAGTATTGCTGGCATTGAGGTGCATATCCAAGGATAAAAATTATGGCCAGTCAGTGAAATTTGGCTTTGAAATTAGCACCAAGATTGCTTTTAAAAAATAGTGGTGACACAAAAATCAGAATTTTGCTCTAATTTTCTGTAAGTTTTATCACTTTGATCACTTGGCAGTGAGACCATACTCTGTTCCGACATGATAAGATTTTATTTGCTCTTCTCAGTTTCTAGCTGATATTTCTTCCAGCTGGATGTGAAGCAACTAAGCTGAGAGATGTCTGTGTGACTTTCTATCTGGTCACTCTTTCTGCCATCTATCTGTAAAGGCATCTGTCACTGACTGAAAAATCAGTTGGGAAATCAAAAACTTTAATTTTTCTTTTGACGGCTTCCTCCCCCATTTTCCTCCAAGACCATTTTGACTTTATTTCCAAGTGCTCAGTCATAATTTTCTTTACATTTAGACTACATTTAACCTTAAAAAAAAAATCAAAGGAAGATTTCAAACTTAAAACTATGAAGAATTTTGTTTGGCTGCAACATGCAGGAGAACATTATTTGAATTGTCTAAAGAACAGATGATATATATGGACAAGCTTGCAGAAGGGAGCTATGTGGTTTAAATTACGTAATCAAAAGTATTATTGCATGTCTGGTGTCAGTGTCCCTTCTCTAGCGTATACCTCTAAAACTCTATTATAACCCAATTTGTAGAGCTACCACTTGAGATTGAATTGGCAGCCAAGGTTATGACTGACTAGATCTGGAGACCTTATGCCCATCACAGGAAAACATGCACCACTTGATTGGCTGTACAGCCTCTGAAAGCTTGGGAGAAGCTTTTTAAGATGAAGTGGGAGAAATTCAAGTGTTTGGTAGTGACCACATCATTACTTGAACCACATGCTTATATGTTTTTGAGCCTCCCAGAGGCTGGACTTGCTGGGGTGAGCCAATGAATCCAACATTAGTGTGTCATCATTGGTTCCTTCAGAGGATTTTAGACATCAGTATTGCATGCCCTTTTCAGCACTGCCACTAAGAAATTAACAGGCGACATGAAAATAGCATTCACTGAGTAGGATCATTCCCTGTGACTGCTTGGATTACCTTTGAGGTAAAAGCTGATGTTTGATCAGTACTAGTGAAGCTGTTTGGCTTGCTGCAAATTCATATCTTACTGCATTCCACAGTATTGTCTGTCCATATCACTAACAGATCAGCACCATTGCCACACTGGCAGAATAAAGAGGGTTCTGATCTGTTTTGTGGATGTAGAGAAAGGCTGGCAGTGCTTCACTGGGCATATTTTTCAATTAATGTAATGAAGTTTTAATGTCAAAAATCTGTTGTTGATGATTTGTTTACAGTAGACTTTATCTTAAAAAAATGCAAGCCCAAACTAAGAATTATTCTTAGAGTGCCATCTGTATTGTGTAGTTACATGCAAGTGTCCAGATATTAGGAGACAATAGATTTAAATATCTCCTAGCAGTAAGGGATAAGATGAATATCTAAGTAGATGGTGTTTATTACCTGTCCCAGCCTCCAAACAGTGGTAACTAAGTGGCCTGTAGAGTGACACCAGCAATATTACAATAGGAGGCAAATGTTGTAAAAAGACACAGCCAATAGTCTTGCATGGGTAGATTGTTTTAGATCTGAACAATGTGTTTCAATGGCAAGGTGATCAACGTTTTTTCTTGCTTCTGTTTCTCTAATGCAGCATTCTGCAAAAGAACTAAGGTAAGCCACAGAGAAAATTTTGTTTGTATTGCATGACTCGTTTATGGTGGATGTGGGAATAAACATAGCTTCAGAAATGAGTGGATGATCGCTGTTTTGATAGAGCTTTTTCACATAAAAGGAACTTAAACTGTATATTCTCATTTAACAGGAGAAAAAATATTTCACAAATCCTCTCATATCTTTTTTTCTGCCTTGGAACAGAGGATAGGTTTGTGTTTTATTGTTTTTTAATAAATGGTGCTGCTGTCAGTTTTTCTGTGTCATTTCAGATTAGGTAATTTAAAACCTTAGAGTATACTATTCCCACTAATTAGGCCTTGAATACTACTGGGCTTCCTGATGAAGGGTGGGTATATCTACCAATGTCTGACAAAATAAAAGAACCAGGTGAACCATATGGACCATATATATGTAGGAAGATGTAGACACATATCACAGCATTTATGTATGAAAGAAAAAAATAAGAGAATGTACATGGTTACATCCTGGAGTACATTTCAAACCATCTGAAATGAAGCTTAAGTTTAGTAAGCTTTTACACAGCTTTTGTTGCGTGTATTTGGGCATTGAGTAACATGCATAGGAGAGTTATTGCAGGTCTGGTGGTGCACAGAATTTTCAAACAGATTATTTAAAATTTCAGGCCCCTAAAGGGAAGTCACACTGGAGCACATGCCAGGGGCTGATGGCAAAGAGCAAGTAGTGAAGTCATTGGGTTGGCTGGAAGGGCACCATGGATGAGGGCTTTGCTGCCCTTGGAGCCAGAAGACAGTCAGGCAGAGTCATACAGTATTAAACTTAATGGGAGACCCTCTGGTCCTGAAGACAGCTGCTGACAACAACAGTTGTAGAGATAAAATTACCATTTCAAGTGGTTATGACTTGTAAGTTGATATTTCCTGATGCAGAATGCAGAAACATGAGAAGCTTATTGTTTGGTTTATGTAGTTCCATGGCAGTGTTAAAAATAGTCTGTAAGAGGCTTCTCTTTCCCGTTTTTCTAAGTGTAATTCTTGCCTCCCATTAAAAAGGTAAACAAAGTGTTTTCTTTTGAGTATTCATGGAGGATTGCAGTGGTCCAATGTGGGAGTGAGCACAGACCAGTGGAAAGAAAATGTTGGGTAGCACTAAAAGTGGAAGTTGGCAAAGCAAACATATATAGAATACAAGTACTTAATTTTCCAACTTGTGTGGTTTGCTCTGTGGTGGGTTTAGGCCCTGCAGGGTTTGTCTTGTTTGTTTGGTCTTAGCCTCCTGCAATCCCTATGTGTCTGCTCATTTTCCACATTAAGAACTCAGGATACGATTATCATGACTGAGGAAGAGCTGTGAAATTACACCTTGCTGAACTAACTCTTCTGAGATTTACTCTGCTTATTCTTTCTGCCTGTGATATAATTACACTCAGTAACAGGGGCATTCAGCTTCTGTTTACTGAATCTATTCTGCTCTGTGTAATTTCAAATTTGGTTATGTGGCTAATACCAGGAATCAGTGGTTGTTATGTCATTGTTTAACTAATTTTCAGTTACTTTTGTCTCCTGAATACTTAAATGCAAATCCTTGTTAACTAGCCTGTTGTTTTTAAAATTAACTAACTTAATATTTTAAAATTTAATCTGAAAGTAATGTACCTCTTCTGTCAGAGATCAGCAACATGAGTAAAGAGCATTTAGTATCACACCTAATGTCTCTTTCCAAATATATATTTTGCCTACTTTCATGATTTCTGATCCTAAAATTTGTCTTCTTGTTCTGCCTCAAGAGGGTACTGGAGTCCTTTCGAGAACAAATCCTCCTAACATTTCCCATTTGACAAACTGAGAAAAGTCGTCATCTTTTCATAAGAAAATTGAACAAGTAGATCCTGTGGGAAAAAGGCATGGCAGACTCTTTTGTTCTGCATGAGTTGCTGGCTTGTTGGGTTTCAACACAGTTTTTCATAGTTTCTGCCTACTTCCTTTGCAAATACATTGGAACACAGTGTCATTCCTAGGGGAAGCCATTGTGTCTGGCTGCTTCAGTGCTCAAAGTCAAGAAGGTCCAGACAGTTTTATTTCACATTACTCTGAGAGATGTTACCATTGCATCCCTTTGGTCTGTTCCAGTTAATTTGCACCAGCTTTGGGATGGATCTCAGAGCACAGCAGGATGGGTGTAGAGTGACTACAGAGTATCTTCCTTACTTTAGACTAATACTTAAAAGTATTATTTTGTTTTGATTAGCTGAAGAATAGAGGAATGGAAAACTTCTGTTTTGATTACAACCCTACAAATGAACATCAAGTAACTGGACAGAGGGTCATACTCTACCCATGCCATGGCATGGGACAAAATCAGGTAAGAATCTTTTTTTTTTTCCACTTTGACTAACTCTTATGGTTGTAATGTAAGGAAGTATAGTAAAGTCATTGCAGTAGGGCTGAGAGAATGTGTTGCCACAGTAAGGTGATCTTAGTTCGAGTTTTGATTCTTGCAGCAAATGCTTTTTATTTTGATGTATCTTCAGGTCAGGTTGTCTTCATTCTGAGGATGTGTCTACTCAGCCCAGGGAACTTTATTGTATCTTTCCACAGAGCTCATTAGCAGGGGTTAATAGCACATCAGTGCAGCTATAGTGCTCATAGGCCAGTGTGCACTCATGTCCAAAACCATTCTGAGCTTTTGTCTGTCCATGCCTCTAAAACCCTTAATAACACTGGAATCCTTACCGAGTTCTGCCCGTGTCTGTCATCATGCCTCTTCCTCGTGGTGCTCGTCTAACTGCCCGAGAGGTTTTGGACCGCATCTTCTCCTGTCCTTCTACAGAAATGTCCTCCTGGAGCTTGGGCTCCACAGTCCTGGAGAGCAGGGGTTCTCTTTAACACTTTCATTCTTGCTCTCTTGGTTTTAACTTCTGAAGCTGAAAATGCTGCTGTTTTTCTCCATGCTGACTGAAACTTGTGTGCAGCAGTGGTTAGTTTGGATGCCCACAAATCTCTCTCCATAATGCCATGGTAAAATGTTGTGGGGCACTGTGCGCCAAGCTAGAATGGCTGTTTTGCTCAGTTTTGAGTGACCACCCTTCAGAACTGAAGTTTGGTGTTTGATGTGGGGCATATACTTTGCCTGTTTATCTTCATTTTTGGATTCTAACCCAGATTAGACTAAACACAGTACTTGAGATATGGTCTCATTAGTGACAAGTACAGAAGGTCTTGTGAGACCTCTTGTATATAACCCTGTGACAGCTTGGGTGGCTTGACTGCTTGAGTCCTTTTCTTAAAGGAAATTAATCCAAACATTCAATTAGTAATGTTTGTGCCAGATAAGCAGTGTATCTGCTATCGTTCTGAACTCTATTTTAAAAACACATAAAAGCTCGAGGAGTGTAAAACAAGTCTTATTGAGAAGAAAGCTTCAAATATGAATTGCATTTTACATGAGAAATCGAAAAGAAAAAACAATGTACTTCAGATCTTAAAAGGAAATAGATTTGTTGCTGATAGCAAGTTTATTGCCTAAAGTATTATTATTTAGTATTATTTATTAGCTCATGTCTGGTTTATGTCTGAAGTTTCCTAAAATTTCTGTCCTGAAGGCCAAGATGTAGGGAAAGGCAAGTGGACAATCCTATACTATAAAAGGCAAAGGATCTCACTATTGACAGATGTATGCCATTTGTGCTAAACCCCACCTCACCCATTTTACTCCCTCAGTTCAGATTCATGCCCAAGTTGAGTGTATTTCTATAGATCTATACAGAAGATTAGTTAATAATCAGATAACCCAGTCAAGTCACTTTCTTAGAAAAAAGAGCTGAATGCTTTTGCAGATTAAAAAGTATTTCACATAGGATTACATGCTAACATGACAAAGGTGTTTATAGATTTATTTTTCCTTGAATTACAGATTACAGAGGACGGGCCTGCATTTTTTTTGTATTTCTCTGAGCAAAAAGAGTTAGCTTAAATTTTATCCCTTTCCCCAAGAAAAAATAAAGGCATAGGATAAAAGGGGAAAGCAAAAGAGAAGTACAATTGAGAGATGAATTGTCATGAGATGACATTTTTACAGTAATCCTTTGTTTATCTGTATTTGTATATCACACTAAGAGATTAGCTGAATTTCCTGCAAGATATCACATCCCTGGGTATTAATGCTCTTCCATCTCTACTGATGGGGGGATGCACCCATGTACCTGCAGCAGCTGAAGGCAGCGGCACTCTGGGAACCCTGCAAACCACTCCCTCTGCTGGCATCCGAGCAGGAGGAGGAAGGAGGGATGGAGAAACTACCTGACTGCAACATTAACCAATATAGGAGAATGTGAGATGACTCAGGAGAACTGCAGAGCCTGAGGAGGGAAGGCCAAACACAGGAAATGGGTAAAACAAGATTAGCGAAATGGGCAAAAGGCACGGGAAGGCTGGCAGGAGCTAGGGAGAAAGGGCCAAGGTGACAAAGGGCAGTAGTAGTTTGGGGCAAAGGTTGGTCAACAGGTGATGAGCCAGGCATGTGTGATAGAGGAAAGAGTAGGACAGGGAGTGAACCAAGCAGAGTCACTGGAGAACGTTTTAGTGGAAAGGGGCAGGGTTACTGAACATGGGAGCTGAGATGCCAGTTAGCAAACGGGGGCGTGAGTAGGGGTGATAGATAATTGCAAGAGAATAAGTGGACAGCAGGAAGAGTTGTGGGTGGGGGAACAGAGGAAGGCTAAAATAAGACAAGATGTAGAAACACAAGTGAGATGGGAAATGAAGTTGGGGTTGCTGGACTTGCAGCTTCATTTTCTGGCTCGCTAATAGCTGTGAAATATACCAGCAGAACATTTCTCTCCATTTCTTTCCCATCCCACCACCGTCTTGACAGTCATTCTGAAAAGGTAGCAGGCTGTTCCTTATAGTGTGAATTCCTTGGCAGGTGACACTGTCAGGACCAAAGCAATCAAATCTTCCACATTTACATCCATCACTCTCTGCTGAAGAAATTATCATGGCAAGGTTTGGTCATCCTCAAGTATCAACAACCACAGAGTTTCAGAGATGTTTACTGACAACAGGCAAGGCAGCCCTTAACTTCTCTTTTGCCCCTTGGAAAGGAATATGCCATCCTAATCCCAAACTCTTCCTGCCTTTTCTCCTCTAGTTTGTTCTCATCACTCCACTCATTACCTATTTATAGCTGTAGCAGCAAACCCTCCTTGCAGGCTTCATCCAGTTCCCTGTTCCACACCAGAGGCAAGTGGCTGTTGATGTAGGGGACAACTGCAAAACTCTTTTCACTGGCAGTAAGTCTCCACTTAGGGACCTCTGAATATTTGTGCACTGTGCCAAGAGGAGAGAGCTCTGTGCTCTTGGTTATTTATAAGGTCCAGTATCTGCTCCTGTTTTACCTCTCAGTGAATAAAACGATTCTCAGAAAACTAAAGTTCCTGATAGTTTCTTGCTGTTCTTTCTTGAATCCATGGTCTTTTGTGTGAGCATAAGAAAACTAACTGGAGATTTTTTAAAATTAGTATGTTCATTATCACAAGAAGGTGAGAATAACACTGCAGTGTTAAGAGCTGAATGTATATGGAAGAGAGGCAGGAAATATGCAAAACACTGGCTACCAATTTCTTGCGCCTCAGGCTGCTTATATTTTGTGGGAGTGTCTGCCCTACAGATGAGAATGAAAGGCTTTGAAATTCCACACCAGTAAAGCCCATTGCCGTTCTTGCTATAGCTGGGAAGCAGTACAGAGGGCACCAAAATGTGATGGCAAGAAACCAACCTAATGTGATAAGAGGATGAGAAAACACTGACTGACAGTGTTCTTCCCAAAATTTCCATTTGAAGCTGATACACTTGATGTAAATAGCGAGAGGTAAACAAAGAACTTATCAAAGTCCCTGGGTTTTCAGCAAAAAAGAGTATCAGACCTATTAACCTCTCTGCTGGTTCTATACCCATCAAGTGCAAACTTCTTCCTGCATTCAAAAGAGCTGTAGCAGGCACAGAGAAGGATGAGAGTATGTTTCAGGTTCCAGTGAGGCAGCCAAAACCTGCTGCTGGCCCCAGTACCAGAGAGACACTGATGCATCTGAGGCATATCCTGTAGATTGTCCAGAAGTCAGAGACACTGGCAAAAAGGCCTCATCAAGTTTCCCAATAGCACTTAAGGTAATCTACTGAATCTCAGAAGGAAAGAAATGCAGTAAGGCTATTAGTTATTGGGCCATGGATTAGTTTGAAAACTTCCTTTCTGTTGATAGAATGCAAGAAAAGAGAACTAAAAAACACTTCACCTTGTGAGGAGGAAGAGATTTATTATGTGTATTACCAGTGCTTGGAAAAGTCTAAAGCCTGAAGTATATATTCAATTTGAAGGACTGTAGGGTAATGACCTGTATTATCTTCATTGGCCAACAAGGCAGGAGTGCTTGGTTGCTAGTACTATAACCCTATTCCTTAAAGTTATCTAGAAATTAACCATTTTACTTGCTTTTCTTGGGAATCTGATGCAAATCCTTGAGAGACTATTCAGGAAAGATATCAGTAGTAAGAAGTGCTCTGATCTAGTAGCTGCTCCATTTATTCCTGATGCATCTGGTACAGTCAGCAGCTTGCAGGCTTTCACTCATAACACAAATTGCTCAAGAGTTATTATATCTAATAAATCCTCTAACAAGCAAGGCTCTAAATATGGCTTTGTGAAAGTGGCAGCTGTAAAAGTGTCCATCCACACGCAGCTGAGCAGAACTGAGGCTTTTTCTTTATTCACAAGCCATAGGATTAAAATGCATATCCCTATGGCTCACTGTGGCACTCAAAGTAGTGGGTTTTCCCTGTGCCAATCAGATACTGAACCTGGGGATAAAGCCTGAAGTCCAGGGAACAGCCACTGCCTATTAGGGTAAATAATAATAATAATAGGACCAGCATTTAAACACAGTTTACTTTTGTTGTTGATGAGATTTTTTTTTTTTTTGCATAAGGCAAATGTAAAGGCAGTGCAACCTACATTGTAGGAGCAGATCCTAGCAATAAGTTTCAAGGGAAAATCATGGTCTCCAGGGCCTTATGTCAGCAGGGAGACTTCAAACCTGATGTTGCTTTCTCAAAACACTCATTTCCCTTTGTGGCTTACCACAAATGAATGGTGGCAAACAGGTGAATTCTGGGGGGTCAGTCATTTCCATCATTGCTGGAAAAGAAAATCAAGAAGCTCCACAGGGTAGAGCATTGGTCAGTGTATGGCTCTGACAGCTACCTTGGCAGATCAATTCCTGATTTGGATAATGGGAGGGGCAGATTTCATGAAACAACTCTTATCAGAGTAGTCTAGATCAGAGCTCTTACACTTGGAAATGGATGGCTGCAGATTTTGTAATTGCACAGTCCTGTTTATACCGAAACTCCATTTCCAGCTCCTCATTTAAGGTTATTAGCCTTGGTGGTTGTTAAGGATGTTTTTGTGGTAAGTTCAAGTATATACATTTCTGAATTGGTATGGCCTCCTTCACAAATCCTTATGGTCTCCAGGGGTGATACAAAACAAAAGAGGATTCCTTCTCTCCCTTCGCCTTTTATTGGTCTCTGCTAATGCAGCTGTACTCTGGGCAATAAGCAATTGTCTGATGCTTATAAAACTCCCCTCCACTTTATTGAGTATAATCTAAATCAGATCTAAACACACATCCGTGCACTATAGTCATCTAAATTATTTATAAGTGTGCTAAATACAAACAACTCTCAAACTCTGCTGCTCTTTAATGAAGTCCAAAAGTTGGCAGATGTCCATGATAAGTATAAAATTTTAAGGAAGCCTTCAATCATTACTGCTAGAGAAGCCAGGAGTTTCAGAGCAGGTTCCAAACACTTCAGTAGAATATCATACAACAAGCAAAGGTAGTAAATTGTCTTTAATGAAGATCTGATCATGTTTAAAGGCAGCTGTAACTGACTTACTTCAAATAATGCCTTAAAACTTTATAGAATAAAATGCTCGTCACCATGCATCCTTAGTACCAGAAATCACCATTATCACTGGAAATGAACCTGGACCAAACTGCATTTTAACTATGCAGTGAGCAACTCCTCAGTTAAAAGTAACATTACTTTGTGATAACTGGATTAAGAAGGTGTAATGTCAGGCTAGAAACTGGTTTTCACCCTATTTTTAAGGGGGGGTCTAGAATGTGACAGTCAAATATTACAGTTGAATTTTGTAAAATCTTTAATGCTGGAAGGCCTGTATTCCAGTATATTTATTCAGCATTTCCTGCATTTCAAGTGCTACCAGAGTAAAGCAGTGCTATGAGATTGGTTTTCTGTAAAATAGTAAGCAGCAGAAGTTAAGGACCCTTGAATATTTCTGGCAGACTGTCCCTTCGTAACAGCAACTTTTATTTGTGAACCTAATTATAGTATCTTATTAAATGCTTCTTTATGAATGCTCTCTAAGTACTTATGAAATGACTGCTGTCCTTTGTTTATTCTCTTGGGTTTGTAGTTTTTTGAGTACACATCCCATAATGAAATACGTTACAACACACGACAACCAGAAGTGTGTGCAGCAGTCGATTCAGGGACTGACTACTTGACAATGTACTTGTGTCAGGAAAACATCCACAGTGTTCCGGAAAGCCAGAAGTTTATTTTCAGAGAGGTAAGTGGTGTGCCTGCTTCGGTTTGGGTTTCTTTTTTTTGGAGGGAGTGGGTGGAAGGAGAGTTGTTGAAGTTTTTTAGTTTTTCTCTTACTGCATATACATCCTGCAGGCCACAACACTGGCGCAGATCTCTGGGAGAAATAGGCTATCTTGGCTTTCAATATATGAACACAGAAACAGGGTAAAAGGCAAAGAGTATTCCATAAGAGTCATAAAGAACAGGAAGCTGAGAGGAAGGAAAGCACCCTTCTTAATATCAAGGAGGCTGGGAACATTCTGTCTTGCATATCCACCCCTATTGTCTTCTCCTGAGACTGAGGTGCTTCAATGTAACCCTGCCCCAGCCAGTGATATGGCTGGCCTACTTCTACTCTCTTTTCACTGACTTATTTCCCTGCATTTAGATTACCACATATCCCCGATACTTCACATACCACCATTACTTTATGCTCTTTCCTGTTTTTAAGCAGCTGCCTCCACATGATATTACAAAAACTCATGTTTAATAGTTTTGAATCTGTAAAGAAGCTCCTGGGTGCCTGAGAGAAAACAAGCTGGATGAAAAATTACGGCTTTGGTCAGGTTCTGGAGTGTTGTTATTTGGCTAAGGGAAAAGGTCACATAATATATCAAAATGGTATATTTACATAATGTGTCTGCATAATGCATCTAATTCCTACAGGCTCCATGGTTGACAAATTTCATGCTTGGATACTACCACTAGTGGCAGGTAGCAGAGTAAACTCTAAAAAAATAAGATGAAAATTACTGTCCGTTCCCTAAGTCTAGTCCAGACTGAAGCTCATAGTGATATTACTAAATAAAAATGTTTAAAATGTTGACTTTATAAATGATGATTCATTTTTAATGCTGACTTTTAACAAAATTGCTCAAAATACATTAATCCCTAAGATGTCATATATTGAAGGATCTTCAGTCACTTCAAGACATGATTGAAAAAACTGAAATTTTCAAATTGAGAAAACGAAAAAACTGAAAAAGGTTTTGGAATGCATCTGTTTCCATCACATTCCTTACCATTAATTTAAGCACCTGAAACTTTAGGAATTACTTTAAATGTTCCTTCTCATGATCAGTTTGTGCCTGTGTGTGATCTGCTCCAATTCCTCTTCTGCTGCTACACTAAATCAAAACAACCGGTTCCCACCTTTCAAGGCGAGTGATGGGTGAGGTGTCAGCACCACATTTCTTTTGCTTTGTGTGTAGTACTGTCAGACAGCTGTCATTATGGATGGAGCATAATCGAAGATTTGAACAGCCTCCCCAGCAACCTGGCAAGAATTGAGGTTTTTGCAGACACTGAGTCAAAAATGAGTGAGATGGATACTGATTAATCCACTCTAAAATTTGAATTATCACGACGGAAGCGGGGAAGTAATTCAGCAGCTGAGTCTGTCAGCAAGTCTGTGAGCAAGCACACGCTGCTGGGCATCAGGAGCTGTGGCTCAAGATGGAATTAAGTGCAACATTCCTGATGAGGGAAGGAGCAGACTTCCACAGGAGTCAGGGTTCCACTCAGGAACAAGGCATTGGCATTTTGCTTTTAAAGCTGCTAGAGGCTTTGGGAATGCTTGCACATGGGAGCATCACCCAGGCCAAAGGGATGGCCTCAGAGCAGGGCAGTCCTCCATGGCTGGCTACACTGTCCTTTTGCAGCTCCCTAGCCCAGCTGACAGTGCTCCTGGATTGGAATGAGAGACTCCAACTGGAGATTACCTTAAAAAAGGGCTCAAAATGTGCTCTTTAGGGAATTTGACTAAGGAAGCCTGTCAGACCTTACACCTCTGATGCAGCTGTACTGCCCTTCAGCAAAGCAAGTGAACTCTACACACCTGCAGGCAAAGGGCACACTTAAGATATTTTTACTTTTTCCATCAAAAATATGAAGAGACAGGAAAACTTCTTGCTAAAAATTTGTCCAGTGTTTATGCATAATGAACAATATTTACCTTTTGCTTGCAATAAATTGATAAATTTAGGTAATGCTTGTGCTTGGCTTAGTTATTTTCTGCCATATACTGGTCCAGTAACAAAAGGCAATGAAAGCAAATGTTTGCACATCCTTTACAGGCTGAGATGTCACTTGATGAGTCACTCTAAAGCAATGTTGATGTCAGTTTACATAAGTTTAAAAGCAGGATCTTTTGAAAAAGTTTCACACATCCTCAAGTTAGGCTTTACTGCATGACCCCATTGGAAGGATATGTGGGATATTTATTTTTCACAAATGTTTTCTTTTACTTTAAAACACATTGATACGTCTGCAATTTTTGAGAGACCTGGAAAGCAAACTTTATCTCTGTCTTTTGTAGGATGGTACCTTGTTTCACCCCCAAACTCAGAAGTGCCTACAAGCCGAGGCAAATGCTTACAATGGGAACCCAGCACCATTGTTACGACCTTGTACCAACTCGGACTATCAAAAATGGTTCTTCAAAGAACGAAGTTGATCCAGATGTTGTCTAGGATGTAGCAGAATAGAAAAAAATGTGCTCTTTCTAGTCAGCAGTTAGTCAGCCTTTTGAAAATCTCGTGATATATTTTTGTATGGAAAGAACTGTAATTAGTTTACAAGCCTTGGATCTCGTTTCCTGGAGCTTTAGAAGACACTAAGTACTGAGAGCTTCACAAAGTGCCACAGAATCTGCTCCTTTTCTCTTTATTTGGCAGCTACATAACTGCTTCGGAAGTGTCTTGGGTTCTTTTCACAAGTGACGATGTATTTTTTTAATCTACTGTGTGGAAGTAAGGCAGTCAAAATAATTGCACTAATGTTAATCTGCCAATAACTTAAAATGTTTATTTTTCTACTAAAACATTCTGCAGTTGGGTCTTTTAACAGATAGTAGTTAGTAATTATTCTCGTCTTTTAAATACCAAGAAGGTAAATGTAGGCCATATTCTGCCCTGAGTGATAGCCACGAAGCCCTCACTGAAGACTGTGGATTTACACATAAAGGCAGAATATGTCTGCATGTTTTTGCACAAATAATCTAGATGCATGCAGATTGCACATGCTTGACAATACCTTAAATGTACATTTACATTTTAGATGTTCATGGCACTTGACAAGTTTCTAATCATGCTTAAGATTGGTGTGGGAGTAAAAAGGGGATTTTCTCATCTTTCTTAAAGGCAGAAGGCAACAAAGGTGATGCTTTGGGAAAAACTATTTAGATTCATATGGACCCAGCTATGTAGCTGAATCCTAGAATGCACAACCAACTTTAACATTATATGGATTTTCAATAAACATAAAACTTTCAAGATAAGACCTACCAATAATTCTTCTGAAAAGATTTCAAAATTACAGTTAGAGAAAATGGATCTTAAATTTTAAGTGTTTAAATGATTCATGTGAAAATGATTGTATTTTAAAAACAGTCTTGCAACTGATTTCTATGCAATCCAGCTACAAGTAATGCAAAAAAAGATTGTCTTTCAAGTATAACTTGCATTTTGTCTGGGAGCTCCTTTTAGATGAGTTGACCCTGCATATGGTCCTGTTGGAAACAAGAGGTCTAATCTGCACCAGTACAGGATGGTTTGTGCCCTGCCTTGCCCAATCAGACACATAGCAATGTATCTGGGCACTTACCATTAGCATTACCATGTTCATTAGAAGGGTTTCAGCTCATAAGAGGAGTTTCTTGCTCTGTCAGATGAAGGGATGCTTATGTGTAGAAGGATGAAAATTTCAACCTTGTTCCCCTCAGAAGTCTCGGCATCTGTTTTGATTAGTTTGTTATGTGTTTTGTTATTTGCTTTTGTTCATGTTTTCTATAAAAAAAATGTACAGCCTCTTCTTTGAATCCCCATAAGCTCATGCCATTTTGGCATACCTATTTATATTATTGGGGTGTGGGGGGAGGGTTGCTGCATGTAGGAGATACATATAGAGTTCCTTCCAAGGTCTTTCTAACCCATGTAGATAGAATGTTTTTGTGAGCACCTTTACAGTTTGTCTCTATGGGCTGGATTGATAAAATTGATGTTAGAATTAATAAAATATTTTTTGATTCAATAGAGTGGGGAATGTCTTATCAACTATTTTTTCTTTTATTCTTGTTGTCGGTGGTTTTCATTTTATCATTTTGCTGATCTCTTAGGCCCAGGTCCCTACAGCACTTGGGAGAAGACAGCTTTATTTTAAAGTGTCTCAAGTTCTGTTTCCTGAACTCAGGAATGCTTCTGTTCACCTGGTAACATCAGTAGTTTACACTTTGTGGAGCCACAATCAAAAGTGGGTGACTGCAGGAGAGAACAACAAGGGTTTTCTATTAATTTTTGCTTTGCCTTCTTGACTGCTGATTGAACAGTGTTTAGTAACCTGATAAAAGCCCGGCTACTAGAATCATAGCCAAAGCTCTCACTGACCTCCATTTTCAGTGAGGTTTTCTTAGTTGGGGGACTTTGAGATTTCATCATCAGATGGTGGCATGCAAGTGAAACTTAGTAATTGGAAATTATTTTCAATATATAATTTCACTTTGCCCTGTTTTTGGCTTCCTGCAGCTGAGATGTTTTCACTTATGCCAGCAAACCTGCTTACCTGGGTTGCATATTTGCTAGACAAACATACTTGAGTTCAAAAGCAAACACTGAACATTAGCAATGCCACCAGCTTGCTCCCTCTGTGTTGGCCTTTTAGTCCATCTACTTACCATTTTTTATTCCTTGATAGCCTTTTCTTCTTCTCAACTCACTGGAGTTGCATTAATGTCTGCCTTCAGGTTTGGAGGGTGAAGGACTCCATCAAGCATCTGAGCCATGAAGCAGATCTTCAGGCTTGCTGTAACATCTCCAGACTTCCTTTTGCAGGAAGTCAGTGCTACTGAGGAATGGACTTTGGACTTCTCCTGAGCAAAGATGGGCTGGATGTCACATAGCAATTGAAAAAATCAGAGGATTTCAGTCACAAATCAATGCTTATTTCTCAGTCGTTCTATTCCTGTATTTATTTTTAGTTTCAGAAAGCCATCCAGACTACAGTTAGGTGCCTAACTATCATATTTATTTTAAGTCATCTGGTAAGGATTTTGACTTTTGGGGTTTTTTCATTTATTCACTCACCATTTTTCTTTCATTTAAAATTGTGGGTCTTCAGCATGGGCTAGAACTTACTGGATTTTCACTTCAACAGAAGACAGTACATGAACCTTCCTTCCTTCTAAGAAATAAACCACTAAAACCTCTGTATATGTGGCCTTGAATGAACCATTATGTTGGGGATTCTTAGAGCTTGCACAAACAGCTGGGAACAGCAGTCATTATTGTACATGCATCAGTCAACATGAATTGGAAATAGTATTTCTTGCTGGCTCTGCTGAAACAGAGACTCAAAACTGTATTCAATTTTTGTTATATTTATAGGAAGTGGTAAGATACACTGCAAGGGGAAATTCATGATGGTTGATAACACCAGGACTGATGAGATTCTGCTCTATATACTATTTATGAAAACATGGGCACTTACACAGTGATAGTGCTTGGCTGGAAATTTAAAATCTGATGCTCTTTTAACTTCATTTGCCTCTCTTAAAGCCTTTAGATTTGGAGATTAAGTTGAAGTTTGTTGAACTTTGTCCTGATACTCTGATAAAAAGACATAGCAATCAAGACATCTAGAGAGACTGTAGGGTTAGAATCATACAATTGTATTTATGTGCTTGCAACTGTGCAGGGTTTTTGGCAGTGTTTGAGAATGCTGTATACTCTTGTAACAAATATGGAACTTTGTGCTATCAGGTTAGCTTAGGTAGGTGGGAAAGCCCTTGGGAGGGAGGGAAAAGATGGATAGGAGAGCTCCTCCCTGTTCTGTTGAGGCGCAACAGCTGAGTTTGAATTACAGCACTGCAGTATTCTTATACTTCTCATTTACAGAGGAAAAGCATCAAGCTGTACTAAAATTACTATGCCTAGATTAAAAGTTTTCCAATTTTTTTTTAATCCATTACTCACTGATATTTTCATGAATAGACAAAGCCTAATTAGACCAGTCCCAGTCCGCACTGACAGGAATTGCATGGCTCTGGGATTTGCAAAGGTGGCTGGAGACAAAAACAGGACAGGACCTTATCAGTGACCTCTCCAAATTCCAAAAGTAGTAAGAAGATGGATATACAGGAATATGCATACAGGAAGTGAGTTGCTGGCTTAAGGGTTTGCGTGACATATTTAGTGTAGCATCAAACCATCTCCTAGAAGGGAAGGACTTGCAGCAGATGCAATTTATTTGTTGGTGTTAAGGGAAAAATCAGTTTTCTGGGTTTCTTGACTTTATCCATGGCCTGAAGATATTTAGCGTGCAACTGAGGAAAAAGTGGTCAAGGGAGTCGTACCAGTACAGATGCTTAAATGTGAAATTAATTAATTAGGTACTCTGTGATGAGCAAATATAAATATATAAAGAACAAAATTGTTCACTGTGCATACACTGTGAGAAGACTTAGTAATAACTGAGAAATTGGAAGTGATCATTAGCAGGAAGATACTTGACAGTGTTTTTACAGAAATATGGTTGAAGGATTCACATGATTGAAGCACTGAAATGACTGGGTAACATGCCAGGAAGAAAACAACATTTGATTTTCGAGTTAACAGGTTTTACAAATCTTGTGAACTGATATTTTAGCCAACAAGGAGTAAACAGATGCAGAGGTTGTCTGATGTGGACCACTAAATGAGAACATAAAGTCTTTGCCTAACAGATAAAAGATGTGTGCTGCTTCAGAGGATTTCATCCTAGGGAATGCACTTTACCAATTTGACGGTAGCAAAACATTCTGGGGATTTCTAAGGGAAAAAAAAAAAAGGCAGCTGGGCAAGTGGCTGTGTCTGACACAATCTTTAATAAGCAGTTTGGTGCAACTGTCCTTTAGGCCTCCTTTTATTTAAAATGAGCTGTTACCTGGGCATCTGTTATGTAAAAACACAGTGTGGTACCTAAGAAAGAAGAAATTTCTCAGTGCTGAGAATTGGAAAGAAGCAAGATTTACAAAATATAACTGTAACATAGACTCATGTTGAAAATGTATGTGGACAACATGAAACTTTCAGATTGCAAATTAAATACTTAGGTGCCAGAAATAAATGTTTTTGTGAAATCCCAAGTTGGCCTCAGCGCCAATTATGATTTTTAATTATGTGATTTTCTTGCAATACATTCCCTGGTTTTATTTGGGGGCGGCCGGGGGGGGGTGGCAGGGGGTGTTTGGGGGTTTTTTGTTGTTTTTTACAAAAGGTGGGGAAACTGTCTTTTTCATGCCTCACTGATACACAGGAACAATTTTGAGAGGCTTGCTTTAACTAATCCTCATTGTTCAATACACGTCCTTATTTGCAACCCCATAACAAATCCCTAAACTGAAAAATAAGTTATTTTCTAGGTGTGGTTTTTTTCTTTTTTTTTTTTCGCTTTGGTTGGTTGATTGGTTGTTTTTATAGAACTTGAATGTTACAGTTTCTTAGTGTTTCCTAAATACTTAATAATGTGTCTTCACAGAATTATGATGAAGGAAGAGCACCCTGTTTTACTGACAGGGAATGCAGCAACAAACATGAAGGTCAGATGTACCACATTGTTAAATACTGTAATCTGAAGAGCAGCTTTGCTTGGTTTAAATGATCCAGCCATGCTCCAGACCTCTGCAGCTGCCAGATGCATTTCTTTGCCCTGACCCTCCCTGTGCACTGCAGGGACACCGGTGTCAGCTGGTCTCTGCCTCCCACATGAGGGCAAGCTTTGAACTTCACACTGAGTGGAACTGTCCAATACTCTTTCCGACCTGTGTATGGGAAAAGCAAAGAGATGCAGTTCAATCTTCAGCTTACAAAGGGACATTTGCTGCCACAGCAGTAGTAAAGAAGGATGTCAAGCAGTTGCTAATAATGTCCAAGATACTAATTCTATTGTAGCACACAACCTGGCCTCAAGCTTTCTTTCAGAAAGAGGGAGTTCTCAAAAATGTGGAAATTGCTTCCAAAAAAACCCCAAATCTTGGAAAGCTGATGATGGTCCAGTGACAATATGTGTGTGTGTGTTAATAAACTGCCAATATTGTAAAAGGATCACCAAATTGATCCAAGTAGCTATAGTCCTGGTAGCCAACTACTGTAGAAAATAATGGAATGATAGCATATACACACAGTGGAAAATTATTTTCTGTGAAATGAGTTTTGATAGACACACTTGCATATCAAGTTGAGAATGGCAAAACATCATTTAGCATATAACATTCTGGTTAAAAATAGCATTATACAAAATCAATATGGCACCTATTCCTTTTGGCATCCTAGGACTGGTCTTGGTGTTATGATAATCAATTTTCTGGAAGAAAATGAGTTGCTGGAAAGTTTGCAGGTGACAAACTGCTGGACAAGTCACTTGTACAAATAAAGCTCACGGTTGATTTATTTCAGTGCAAGACCAAGTGCACAGGAGTAAGGAGGTAGGTGATGCTTTTAGGTATGGAATCAAAACTTGGTGTAGACGATTGCATAAAGAGACATCCTCACAAGGACAGCACACTGTCTGGTCTGCCTGTAGGGACTAGATTTCCCAATCTTCCAACCTGCCCAGCCTACGGAACTGGCTGGTACTGAGGGAGGTACTGAGGTTGCAGCTTATGGCCCAGTGCTGGCAGGTTACAGGGTCAGAAAGGCCAATTCAGAGTCATGAGGAAAAAGGAGAGGTTCATTGGAAGTGCCTCCAGGAATGATTCTTGAGGTGAGGGAAAGCTGGCCTTATTATTTTACAAAAGCAAAATGTGATCAATCTTAGTCCCTGTGTGTGGGAGAAGATCACTGATACTATGTCCCCTTAAGCTAATAAAGGTATGACGAGAACTAGTGGTTGGAAGTTGGAATAAGACAAATTGATACTGAATATGAAATGCATCTTTTAGCAAACTAATTAATGACTGAGATGATTTTTCAAGAGATGTGATAGACTCTTCATTACTGATGCCTTAAAGTCAATACTGCTGGATGTCATTCTGACCAAAAGGCTGTAAAGCAACAATGTGTTATGAAATTACTGGTTGAGGGCTTTTGGCCCAAGGTCAGACCTTACAATCTTAGAAAGTATTAATCCATGAAAATTCTTTCAAATTTATTGCAGATGTGCTGCAATTGCTGTGTAATATAAATTAGATATATTAGGTTGATCTTCAAAGGTTTTCTTGGGTGACCTCAGGAAATTTATGAATATGTATAGAAAGTGGGGTGCCTAAGGCAGGGTTAAGAAAAGTTTTGCTTTTTGCCCGTACCCTCTCCTATGTGGGACCTACCTGAGATGAAACAGATCACTGAACTGCTGCTCTGGGACTGTGCACTCCACGGTCGTGGGTGGGCAGTGTTAACGTGTAGAAAGCCACGGCTGTCTATGGGATATGCCCCGCAGCCACTGAGATGTGGAGACAACTACTTGGGAGAACAGGCGTGGAAAGGGCTCGCTTTCCACAGGCTATTCACAGGGTTGCGACAGCCCTCGGGGAAGCTCCGGGTCCTGCCGC